>WOXC01005960.1:0-50048 GCA_011680675.1 Gymnobelideus leadbeateri | reverse complement strand
AGATATCGTTTCCTCCAATCTGCTCTCTCCCATAGCTTCTCCCATACCCCCTTCGACTTTTCCATTAGAGGAAAGTGAATCTTTGTGTCCCAATGCCTGCACACCTTACCTCCACATTACAAGCAAAAGAGTATTAATAATAGTATTTATATATATATTTGAAACATTTAATGTTAAGAACTCGATTTTCAGATCCATTTCCTTCCTCCCTTTTCACCCATTCCCTCTGGGAAGATAACTAATTCAGTATTTGTTGTACATGTCTAGTTACGCAAAACATTATCATAGTAGATATATTGTATAAGGCTGCTTATAATTCCCTCCCACCCATACCACCCCCCACCTGGTCCATTCCCTACATGATCCTGTCCCTCTTCTATAGTGGGTACTTCCAACCTCCCCTCCCCCCAAGGATGCCCTCCCATCCATCATCTCTCCTCTCCTCCCCCTTCCCCCTATCCTGCTGCAGGTTGAGATATCCCATTTAGTATGTATGTCATTTTCTCCCTGAACCAAATTCAATGTGAATGTGGTTTTGCCTTTTTAGCCTTCCTTATTCTCCCTCTCCTTTGCACCCACTTCCCCTACATGAGATAGTTTACCCTACCATGTCTCTCCCCATCTCCTCTTGCCACTTTCCTCTCTCACCTCACAATTTCATCCCTTGAGTATTCTTCCTTCCCAACAAATTCAACCTATGCCCTCTATCCATATAACTGTAACCATATACACACACATTCACATATGTATTCATATGACCACACACCCTTCTTCCATTATTTTCATAGTGAGAAAGATATCATCAGTCACAGTTATTGCTTTTCCATATAGGAATGTAAATATTTCAACTTTGATAAGTTCCTTTTGATTTCTTTCCCTGATTACCTTCTCAGGCATCTCTTCCTTCTTGTGTCTGGATGTCAAATTTTCTATTCAACTCTGGTTTTTTCCTCAAGAATGCTTGAAGTCTCTACTCAAACTTAATGACCATATTTTCCCCTGAACAAAATACTCAGTTTTACTGGGTAGGTGACCCTTGGGTTCATTCCCAGCTCTTTTGCCCTCTGGAATATCATATTCCATGCCCTTCAATCCCTCAGTGTAGAAGCTGCCAGGTCCTGGGCTATTCTGATTGTTTTTCCACAATATTGAAATTGTTTCTTCCTGGCTGCTTGGAGTATTTTCTCCTTGATCTGGGAATTCTGGAACCTGGCTATAATATTCCTAGGAGTTTTCTTTTTGGGATCTTTTTCAGGAGGTGATCGGTGGATTCTTTCAACCTCTATTTTGCCCTCTGGATCTAAAACATCAGGGCAATTTTCCTTGAGAATTTCTTGAAGGGTGATTTCTAGGTTCTTTCTTTGATCATGGCTTTCAGGTAGTCCAATAATTTTTAAATTGTCTCTCCTGGATCTATTCTCCAGGTCAGTGGTTTTTCCCATGAGATATTTCACATTGCCTTCTAATCTTTTGTTTGTTTGGATCTGCTTAACAGCATCTTGATTTCTCATAAAGTCATTATCTTCCATTTGCTCCAGTCTAACTCTGAAGGAATGAATCTCCTCAGTGAACTTCTGAGATTCTTTTTCCATCTGGCAAATTCGACTTTTTAAGGCATTCTTCTCCTCAATGCCCTTTTGGGCCTCCTTTGCCATTTGAGCTAGTCTATTTTTTAAGGTGTTGTTTTCCTCAGTCAGGCTGTTGACCCTCATTTCATACTTTTCCTGCATCCTTCTCATTTCTCTTTCCAATTTTCCTCCACTTCTCTTATTTGATTTTTAAAGTCCTTCTTAAGGTCCTCTATGGCCTGCAACCCACTCATGTTTTCCCCTGGGGCTTTTGGAGCAGGACTTCTGACCTCACAGTCCTTTCCTGCTCTATGCCCCCAAAATAGGAGTCTAGGGTTGCATTTTTCTGTTTCCTTTGCCTTGGCATGTTGCCACTTAATTGCTTGACTTTGGGCTTGTTGCCACACTATGGCTTTTAGGCCAGATAGAGGAATTTTCGTCCCGAAGGTGTGGGGGGCAACTTCCGTTTCTGGCAAGCTGTAAACCCACCCACGACTTCCACCCCAGATCACAATCCAGATCCAGGGAGGTTAAAGCAAGAGCGATTACCCCCCAAGACTGATCACTGGATCTCCCCACGATTTGTAGGCTGGGAGCCGGAGATGCCTCTGAAAACTACAAAATGGCGTGTCTCCTCAGCGGCTTCTAGCCCCCAGGGGAGGGAGCTGACGCATTTCCCAAATACAGGTCCCAAAGTCCATAGGATACTAACCTCTCACTTTGTCCTAGGCAAGTCTATGTTGATAATTCTGGGATCTCCACAGTTCCTGGTGTTCTGGGGTTCCTCCAGCCGGCTGCTGGCCCTGCCGCCCTGGGGTTAAAACCTCGGCTCACGTGGACCTGGGCTCGGCTCGGCTCGGCTCGGCTCAGCTCCTGCGCTCTGCACTCTGCGCGCTGCCGGCTCCCAGACCGCTGCGGTGGTCCTTCCTGCAGGGTGCTGGGCTGTCCTCAGCAGGACGTTAGCTTCTCTGTGTCGTTCTGTGGGTGCTGGGGCTCCAGAAGTTTTTCAGAGTCCTTTTTTTACATAGTTTGTGGAGAATCTGGGGGCAGAGAGGCTTAGACGAGCTGTTTCTACTCCGCCATCTTGGCTCCGTCAGATATTGATTTTAAGTCAAAGTATAAAATATATTTATCTCCATTAAAATTCATACTAGTATCAGAACAATATTCTAGCCTTTTATAATCTTTTTATATCTTGATTCTATCATCCAATGTGTTAACACTCCCTCTTAGATTTATGTCTCTCAGTTAGCTAAGAATGCCATCTATGCCTTTGTCCAAGACGTTAATAAAAGTGATAAACTGCATAGGATTAAGCATAGATATTTCAAATACTCTGCTAGAGACCTCTTCCTGGCTGGTCAACCCAGTTCTGAAACTACCTTATTGTCCTACATTCTAACTCATCCTTACTTTTTATTCCTAAGAATAGCAAGAGATAGTATCAGATACTTTTCCAAAATCTAGGGAAAATATACCCACAACATTCCTATGATCAACAAGTATAGTAACCTGTTGATAAAAGAAACAAGGTTAGCATGTTATGGTCTTGTTATGCAGCCAAGATAGTGCAGTTTTGGCTCTTGGTGATCACTGCTTCCTTTTCTATTTATTTATCATCCCATTAATAATAACTCCAGAATTCTGTACCATGTGTTCCAGCTAAATTGCATTACTAATTCCAGAAATTCTGTGTAATTATCTTCTGCTGCTGTCAATTTGCATATTGTCTTCTATGCCTGAAATATACTACTAGTTTCCCTCTCCTTTTGGAAATGTCCTCTTCCTTTTAGGTGCCTGCTCAGGTGACACCTCATCCATGAAGCCTTCTCTCATTTTCCCCTGTCCTCTACTTGTTACTTTTCCTCCTCAGAGCTTTGCTCACAGACATAAAGGGTAGAAGGGTTAGATTCCAAGCAAGGGGGGAATTGCCTAGTAAGTATAGTGGGTATCTTTAAACAGTTGTAAATAGGAAGGGGGTAGGGTTTTTGTTGTTTTTTTTTTTTTTTTGGTTTGTTTGGTTTTTATTAGAGAACTGATGAATCAAAGATGGTTGATATGGAAAGAGTGGAATGTAAATTTTATTTTTCATTATATCCAAGTAAAGCTCTTAATTAGGGGAGATGTGGATACCAGGACTTCTCAAAATTAAAGAAGACAGGAAAATAGGTAAAGATTTGGTTTGCATGAAAACTGATCAGAGAAAAGTGGCCTTTAAAGGGCATTACATGGTAAGAGTGATTACATTAGGGGATGGTCACATAGCTTAACTTTTCTTCCTACTTCATTATCAGGCAAGGGAGAACAAAAGGAAGTAAAAGTGAGCACAGAAGACTAGTTGATCAGGAATACTAGGAATACTAACTAAGGCTCTCTATCACCCTAAGATGAATGAAAAGATTTAGTTATAAGAAAGAAGAAATTCTAGAATACCATTTATCATGGCTTGAGGTTCATATTATGAGAGACATTGGGACCTGAGGACTGACTGAACAAACAGTACATTCCCATTTCCCATCACATACTCATTCTGAGGTATTTGCTTCTTGAGCGGAATGGTGGATGAAGTTGTCTATACTAGTGAACTGTAACTTCTCTCTCACCCCTCTCCCATTGTTTGATTCACTTATGATGTGACTCTACTACAGTAAGTTATAGAACTGGGTATAGAACCCAAGTCTGTGCTCTTTCTATTACACCACATTCTTTCTCATATAGCATATTGGTGTTATATGCTTTCCCTACAAGCCAGGAATATAATATGTCAGAAAAACTATTAAACACATACTGTATTTTGGACAGAAACATCTTAGTTCTCTGTTTAAAAGTCGATGGTCCATGAAGCTACTACTATGATGAATTAGAATGGAGAGTTTGAGCCCATTTGGATGAAATCCAAATTTTCCTAAATATGTATAATGAAGACCAGTGACTTGATCTAAAGCCAAACCCATAACCTCATAATAGTTATTTCATTATTTCATGAATAGTTTTGATGTTTGTCCCATCTTTTTATCATTTTTTTAAGTTAAGGAGTGAGGAAGAAAAGAGGAATAAGTCTTTGTGATGCCTATATTCATGAAAAGCTGGAAAGGCTGCCCTGGTCCAGTAATAGACTTGCTTCTGAATGATCAGGGAGGGATCTTGGTTAAGAGAAAGAATAATGGATTAAAAGTCGAGACTTGTAGCCCTGCCCCTAGCTAATCATAAGATGTTGAGTCAGTCCTTTAACCTCATTGGCCTCTACTTTCTCATCTGCAATATGAGGAAAGCGGTTGCCTGTATGGTATCTATATAAAGCTCCTTCCAGCTCTAACATGTTTGTGAATGTCCATGTCATAGAAGGTCAAAGACTCATGATCTGGACCCTCGAGAAAATTGATAGACTAAATCAAACTCATAAAGAGTTTAGAGTAAACTCTTCTCCTGGTCATTAATCACTTTGAGACTATTTTGAACTTGCTAGGAACATAACCTTAGGAGATCAAAGACAAAAACATTTCACATATTCCTTACAATGCTTCATGGTAGCAAAGAACTAGAAATAAAGTAGATGTTCATCATTTGGAGAATGGCAAAACACGCACCAATTTGTGATCTATGAATGTAATACAACCTTACTATTCCATATGAAATTATGAAAATGAGGAATTCAAGAGATTGTGGCAAATCTTATATAAAAAAAGACAGAATGAACTAAGCGGAAGTAGGAAAAGAGTATTCACAATGACGACAATAATGCAAATGGAAATAAAGTGTCAAACTGAACACTGTATAATTATGTTGACTAGATTTGGTCCCAGAGAAGAGATGAGAAAATGTAGTTCTCTCTGCTCTTTGCAGAAGTGAAAGACTATTTTCTTCTATTTTTCATGCTTTTAACTTTGTTTCATTATTTCTTTATCTCTCATGAAGTCATCAGCTTTCACTCGCCCAATTCTAATTTTTAAGGTATTATTTTCTTCAGTGAGATTTTGCAGCTCTTTTTCCATTTGGCCAATTCTTATTTTTAAGGATTTGTTCAGTAAATTTTTGTGTCTCTTTTACCATTAGTTCAATTCTGTTTTTAAGGTGTTATTTTCTTTAGTATTTTTGTTCCTTGTTTTGCCAAGCTATTAACTCTTTTTTTTCATAATTTTATTGCATCACTTTCATTTCTTTTTTTCCAATTTTTTCTCTTCCATTCTTACCTCTTTCTTTAACTCTTCCAAGAATTCTTGTTGCAGTTAGGTCATATTTGCATTTTTTTCTTTGAGGCTTTGTTTGTAGCTGTTTTCACATTGTCTTCTTCTGAGTTTCTGTCTTAGTCTCTTAGTCTTCCCTGTCACTATAGTAATTTTTTTTTTTTTTTTGCTTTTTGGAGGGCAATTGAGGTTAAGTAACTTGGCCCAAGGTTACACAGCTAGGTTTTTGTTTGTGTGGGTTAAGTGTCTGAGGCTGGATCCGACCTCAGGTCCTTCTGACTCTAGGGCCAGAGTTCTACTCATTGCGCCACCTAGGCGCCCCAACTATAGTAACTTTTTATGAATAAATTCTGTTATTTGCTTTTTTTCCATCCTATTTCTTGTCTTCGAACTTTATTTCAAAATTTGACTCTCAAGCTTCAAGTTTTTTCATGTTGCTGTTTTCAGAGTGAGTTCCGGGGATCTGCAAGCTTTTTATACTTCCAAGGTGGTGTATTCCTGGGATAGGAATGGTCACTGTTCTTCTGCTCTGCACTCTGGTCTTTACCCAGGAAAGACCCCTACTACCTTATAAAACAAGCAATAATGCTGGGTTTTTTTGAGGGGGGAAGGCAATTGGGGTGAAGTGACTTGCCCATGGTCACACAGCTTAGTAAGTGTGTCAGGCAAGTGTCTGAGGCCAGATTTGAACTCAGGTCCTCCTGACTCCAGGGCCAGTGCTCTATTCACTGCACCACCTAGCTACCTTGAATAATGCTCTCTTTGCCTTGTAACTGATCAGAGCCCATACTCCCTTGTAAGCAACCCCTAGTTCTCCTCTCTGCCCTGGAACTGTGAGCCAGAACTATATATGAGCTATAGAGTTGCCAATCAGTGCCAGTTGTAACCAGTGACAGTAAAAAGCCCCCAATAATCTCTTCCTGACCAGTTGTCTGACCCTCTTACCACCTCTGAGCTGCTACTGCTGCTGTGGGCTGCTCTTGCTGCCTGTGTGTGTGTGTGTGTGTGTGTGTGTGTGTGTGTGTGTGTGTGTGTAGCATTTTTATAGTGCTTTGAGGTTCTCAAAATGCTTCACATATGTTAACTCATATTTCATCCTTGTAAATAAGTAAAGTTTTAAAAATGTCTTTCATGTTTTAGTACTTTAATGGATCCATAGCTTCATTTATGTGGGTACTCTCTCCATTGTACAGATTGCAATATATAATTCCACATATAAATTAGAATAGAAAAATGGATTTTATGCAAAACCATTCATCTTTATTAACTATGTCTTGCTCTTTATAAAAAATATTATAAATTCAACAAGTTACTTTCAAAGCTGGCATCTTTGTCAGTATTTCCTTCTGAATTTCCTTTGGTTATATTCAGTGCATTAAAAATTGATTCTGTGACACTCTGTTCGATATAAGTCTCATAGAAAACAAAGTGGAACTTTGTTTTGCTTGATATAGTCAAGCAAACAAACCCACACACTTGTCATGTACAAAAATATATGTCTTGTTCTAAACCTCAATTCACCTCCCCTCTTCCTGGAGTGGGTAATATGTTCCCCTGATGGGTTATTGATAGCTTGACAAAACCTCTTTCTCCCAAATTATTTGTTATATATTTTATCTTTATTTTTCTAAGCATATGATGTCTTCCCTAATTTTTGTTGTTCATCCTTCATTTTTGAAGGGAGCCAGTGATATCACAGAGTTATGTCTTGGCTTGCATGTTAATTGCATTTAAGTGGGGCAGAATTGTGACAAGTTGTCAACCCTACACACTCTTCCAGAGTCTTTGAAGCCCCATGGCAAGAGAAAAAAATCGAGAGGACTGGCAGTGGCTCAGGATGTAGTGTATGACCTTGGCATTTTTGATGCTAGAGACAAGCTTTAAGCACACTATCATGCCCACTTCAGCCACCTTCATGGCCATTGGAACAAATTGTTCTTATCTGTCCATTCTGCCAATGGTGGCGGAGAGCTATATCTTCACATGCTCAGGATAAACATCCCCATAATTCACTGATGGGTTTCAGGGCCCATCAGTTACCTTCAACTTGGTTTAGCCAGTCTTCCAAGATGGTTTTACCAAAGTGTAGCTACTATATGAGCTACAGCTTCTTAAAGCCATAGGTGATAGTTGGGTGACAGGTAGAAACCAAAGGTATACAAATAGCCCTGATAAAAACTTGGTAAGCCCTCCAACCAGAGGAGCTAGTCTTCCCTAAACATCCCACACACGCCTTTCTTCCACAACATAATTATTTTGTATTCTAATTGCCTAGTATAGGTTCTGGCACGTTATAATGAATACTTATTGAATGAATTAATGAGTAAGTGAACAATGCCTAATGTCTTTTTTTGAGTGCAAGTTATCATTGGTCATATGCTATAAATTTCTTATGTCTTTTCACTGTCCTTTGGGTCACTAACAATTTTACATTTTCCAGTTGCATGTCTTATAATATTATAGCATAATCAGAAGAATATTGATGTTAAAAGTAGATTTTGTGTCAGAAGTGCAGGTATTTGAAAGTACTATACAGCTTCCTGAATACAATACCAATTTTGGGACCAATTCACCATCTGCAGTGCTTGTCCAAGATATATGTAATTAAGGACTAAGTCAGCAGCTTATCATTGTTTGAGCACTAGGCATTTTTATACATTTATTTTTACTATGTGGATTGTTAAGTTTTTCCCTTTTGGGTAGGTATGGATTTCATTGAGGAGCTCTTATAGTATTCTGGGACTGGATGCAATGTTTTGTGATTCTTACATTTGGAGTCCATATAGAATATACTTCATGATACAACTCTATTTTGTGAGCTTACATGTCTCTTTTTAAACTATATTACTTGATGACAATCATAGTTTCATAGGACAAATTTACCTCTAAAATATTGAGGAATCTTTTATGATCCTAATATGTGCATGGGAGAAACTTTATTGGAAGAGAGATTTTTAAGGTTGTGTTTTGTTCCATTGAACTAAATGTTTTTGGGTTTTTTGTCATCAAGCAATAAAGCAGGGGGCGACTAGGTGTAGCAGCAACCACCCTAGCATACCCAGGGTGGCTGCCAACATAGGTTTTGTTTTTTTTTTTTTTTTAGTATACATTTTATTTACTGACCAACATAGTAGTTCTAAAACAGTAGCTTCTGGAAGAACCACTTGTTTTTGCCTGTTTCATACCTTTCCTCAAACTTGACCTTGGCCTCCCTCCTTGCCTTACGTTTTAGTGCAGGGTCATGGAACACATCCTTGTTGACAACTGTTTTGTCCAATGGGATATCCACAGAGTTTCTGGTGGGCACGAGGTGGTTGTAGTTATAAACTTTCATGAAGGACTTGATTTTCGATCTCTTGGCAATCTTCTTTTTTCCCATTGCTGCAGTCACTTTTCGAGGGTAGCGGTCGATACCTGCCACCAGGGCATGGCTGTAGTGCCTGTCAGAGGTCCCATCCTCAATGTTCTTGACGATGACAGCTTTTCGCCTAGAGTACCTGGCCAGGATCAGCACCAACTTCCCGGGTTTCATGAACTTGCCAATTTCAACATGAGTTGCTCCGACAGCCAAAAGGAAGATAGCACTCTTCCGCTGACCTTTCCCACCGGGTCGGATCCAACATAGGTGCTTAGATCTGTTTTTCTTTAGGAGAGCAATTCAAAATGGGTTAGCAATCATGCTTTAATCAAACATCTGTCATTTACCTATTTCAGAGGGAAAAGGTCAGCACTCCGAACTTGAGAGAATACAAACAAGTTACAAGCAGACAACAAATACAGAGAAACAGCAGACAGGCTTCCAACTGTCTGACCATTACATCCATACTTAGTTATCAGAGAGGGAAGCATCAACATCTGGGTTTTCATAGCTGGGGGGCTTAACGGCTGCCCAGAGTCTCATTTAGTCAAATCACACCCCTCTCAAAGTGAGCCCCAAAACAAAATCTCACATCAGGAAATATATAGCCTTCTCCTGGCTCAGAGAATGTCAGAACCCTCTTGATGCACTGCCCAGTTACAAAGCATCGAGGTGTGGGCCTTCCTGAAAAACAAGCCTCCCACCACAGGCTCTGGGTGACCACATTCAGCCTATTAAGGGGCAGAGTATATTTTCAAATCAAGGAAGGTTCTCAGAGTCACTTAAGCCTATCAAAGGGCCTAGGGGGAGGGAAGATCTTAAATTTTCATTCCCATAACACTAAGTGGTGCAGAGAATAGAGCACTGGCCCTGGAGTCAGGAGGACCTGAATTCAAATCTGGCCTCAGAAACTTAACACTCACTAGCTGTGTGACCTTGAGCAAGTCACTTAACCCCAATTGCCCTGCCTTCTCCCCTCCAAAAAGAAAGCAGGATCTTGTGTTATTTATGCTTTTGTTTGGTTGTGTGACTATGAAGGTATGGAATACTATAGAAAAAGTGTAGAAAGGTACCTTACCTTCTCATTTTCATCAAGGATAACTCTCTTTCTCTCTCTATGTATGTATGTATATATATTTAAAATATAGACATAGATATATTTATCTATCTATAATCATAACATTTTATCAAAATTAGAAAGAAATCATATTGTAATTCCTGGTTGGCAGCTAAGTGACACAATGGATAGCTTATTAGGCCTGGAGTCAGGAAGACTCATCTTCCTGAATTCAAATCTGGCTTCAGAGGTGTGTTGTGTGACCTCAGGCAAACTACTTAACCTAATTTACCTCAGTTCCTTATTTATAAAATGAACTGGAGAAGGAAATTGTAAAACACTCTAGTATCTCTGCCAAAATAAATTCCAAATGGAATAATAAAATAAATTAATAATAAAATAATTCACAAAGAGTCAGACACGATAGAAAAATGATTGAACAACAACAACAAAATCCTCTGGTTCTCTAGGTTGCTCTTTTTGGGGGGTATCACTGCCTATGATTTTATATAATTGTATGATATCTTCCCCTTTTTGTGCTAGTTTGAAAACTGACTTTTTAGTGCTTTCAAATAGTGTTGACTATTTGACGGAATGCTTCTATGTTGCCTTGATTTGTTCAGAGTTGTTTTTTACTTTGTCTTCTGAAATGTCATTTCTACACTTTTATAGAATATAAGAACAGTTTTAGTTTCATATAGATGATAAATTTCTGTCTCTTTGATATTATATGTATATATGTATTTATACATACCTATATATACACATATATATATACATATATACATGTGTATGTATATATCCAGATCATAGTCAGTGCTATATAACCCTTAACCATAACCTAACTTTTTGGTCTTTCTTAGTTTTGTCTTCTCAGCTAATTGCAAGCTCTTTGAGGGCTAGAAACATGTTTTTATACTTCCTTCATATCCCTTGAAATACCTAGCACTGTTCTGGGCACTAGCATGCACTCAATAAAAATTTGTTGATTGATAAGCATTCTTCTGTCCCTTGGCAGGACTACTGAAATGAATAGAAGAAGCCATTTCCTTCTCTCTCACCTGGAATATAATTTTACTTGCTTCAGGTTAGTAGATGAGTGACTCTTCCAAAGTTAATTTATAGGTGATAAAGTAATACCTTCCAAGAACCACATTGGAAGGCTATAGAAAAGCATCATCTTGTAGTTCTTATGTACATAGCCCTGTATGAAGTAGGCTGTGGATGGGAACTATGGCCCCAAGGAGTTTGGATAAAATCAGGAACCTTCTGAACCACATTTTACACCTTGCCATCAACAGAAAAGCAATTGTGAGATTGGAAATTTCAACTGATCCCTTGAGGACTGATTTCATTGGTGTCTTTTTCCAGTCAGGACTTGAAAAACAATCTCAAGATCAGTTATTTAGATCGTATTACTATGCTGGTCAAATCTTTTTACTGCAATTTGCCACGTCATTTTTCATATATGTGCTGTAAAGTTCCATTTTATTATTGTTTGAGTGAATAACATTAACTTTTTTTCATTGAAAATGATGGAAAATGAGCTACTAATAACAACTCAAATTTATATAGAACTTTAAGGTTTGAAAAGCACTTTCCTCTGTAAGGTAGCAACAAGCATTGTTCTTCCAAGTTTACAGATAAAAAAAAACCTCATGGAGGGTAAGTGATATATACTATGTTATACCAGTAGTAAATCTCAGAAACAGGCCTTGAACCCAGATCTTCTCACTTCCTATTATACTGTGTTATGGCAATGATAACATGTTTCTAGTGGATACTTTTGCAAACATACTAGGTGATCTCACAGCATTAAAAAACAGCTCTTTGTGATTTCTTAATTTTTCAATTTCAGCTGAGTTCATGGATTATACATTTAGAGCCAAAAGTAAAGAAATTTAAGACCCAGACAGTGAAGTGACTAGTCAAAGGTCACAATGGTAGTATTTCATAGAGATGGAATTTGAACACAGGTCCTTCCACTTCAAATCCAATACTCTTTCCTCTGTACCCTGAAGCTTCCAATGAATAACATAGAAGCTGAAAATATTGTTGCAGTGACCTAAGCAATCTTAATTAGAATACTGGCTATGCCTCTGTATTGATTTTGAATGAACTAGCATAGTAAGTGATGGCATTGATAACATCACAGCTGGCTGCCCAGTTCAGTCAGTGATCTGTCCTGACAGCTGCATGATTGGTTCCACTGAGTAATGTATCTGTTGAGGCTGAGTGGACACAGATATGGTCAGTGAGTTCTCCATTGAAAGACCTGGCTCTCTGAAATAACCTAAAGGTGTTTCCTCAGGGGGACTGTGGAGTCACTCTTTCACCCTCCCCTACAGATTAGGCAGAATTGGGTTCAGTCCTCTAACACAGAGCAGGTCTGTCAGGTGGTGGGAATTTTCTAGTCTGGTCTAAAGTCACATTTTCTTTCTACCCTGGCTGTAACTATTTAACCCTAGTAAATTAGTCTCTGTATCTCTTGTTTAATAACCCAAAGGTATGAAAGCCTTATTTCCATTTTGCATAGTCAGCTATGCCACAGAAACATTGCATGACGCTTCCAATCCTCGTCTTTCTCCCTTTGCATCTCCTCCATGATATTGCCGAGAGAGTGACCTACCAAGCAGCATTTCTCCATTCAAAAAGGCTTCATACTGAGAAGACAAATTCTGAGAAAAGGAGCTAGAAGCACTAATCTTCCTGAAATTTGATATGATTTAGTGGCAAATGTAGTGTCAGGATAAAAGAGAAAACAAAAGCAGTACAAGGTACATTGTGTCTACAGTAACTATATTTGGATTTCCTCAGGGACAGAAACCACTGCTCTTGCTAAAACAGTCACTGATGTTTGGACTAGGGATGTTAAAGATAGGAGTAGAGTCTTCCATATTGTGCATCATTTTAACCCATTAATTCCTTCATGAGTCTTGCATTTGATTACTTGAATATTCAGGAATGGGCTAAAAAAAGGGAAGAATTTATTTTTAAAACGCTTGCATACACCCACATTTTCAAGTGCAGGCAGCTAGCATCCTGTGTGGAAAGAAATCCTGGCACAATAAGGGTATGGCCAAAGTGGTTCAAACACTGCTGGATTTTTTTTTCCTACCGAAGCCTTCTGTGGGATCTTCTCTGCCCTTCATGCCTTTTGAGGGACTGTGAACAGCTGAGAGGCAAACGCAAAGCTCCATTCCTCAGCAGATTGATCCAGCTGCTGCAGGGAGCTCAGTCTCTTACTGGCATTATTTGGAGCTATCCCCACTTGCCCTTATCCCACACATTTCACAACCCCTTCTGAAATTCTCTAATAATTGCTCAGTGGTATTTTGTGGTACATCATCCCTGACTTGACACTTTTGGGGAAAAATGTAAATAAAAATAGTACTTCTCACCACCATCAAGGCCTTTGAAACATAAATTAGAATTCCTTGTCCTAATTTGCCGCTGACAAGTCTTAGAGGCAGAGTTAAAACAAAATTCTTGAGCCAGCAAACTTGCTTCTACAAGTACAAAGGAATTTCAATAGTGGCCTCAGGAAGAAATGGATGAAACTGTCAGTCACATAAAAGAATTTAAGGGGGGAAAAAGCTGGTGCTTCATCAAATGGGGGAATTCAAATGTTTCAGCATGTCACTAAACCCAGTACTGAATCTCATATTCTTTGATTCCCTTAAGATTAATAATAGGAAGATGGTTAGTGCTCCATTAACACTGCTAAAAGATGTTTAAGCCTCAGGTTTTAATCACATGAGTTTATACTATCTAACAACCACCAGTTCTAAGTGTGTTACAACCTTTTTGAATATTTATAATTTTTAGGTAATTAAGAATGGAAATTTTCAATGTTTACAAAGGCTTTATTGATGGCAAAATGAATAGCATGTATTACCCTATATCTTTCACTAAAATCCTACTCTAATTCCTCATTCAACAAATTCAATTCAATACAAACTTAACGGAGCACCTACTGTCCTCAAAGTACTGTGCAATGTACTAGGTATAGAAATAAATCAATGAACAAGCTTTTAAATACCTACTAAGTATCAAAGACCCCTTAAGGGAGTAGATTTAAAGGGGCTTTAAATCTTTTTTCTGTGTCATGCACTCCTTTGCTTTCTGGTAAAAAAAAAAAAAAGGAATAACAACCTACAAACTCTTTCTCCATGATGTTTTTTAAATGCATAAAATAAAACGCATAGGATTACAAAGGAAGACAAATATATTGAAATTCAGTTAAAATATTTTTAAAAGCGAGTTCACTGATCCCAGTTTAAGAACCCCTAAGGAAAGGCAAGAGCTATCATTTTGTCTCCTCACCAACAAAACCTCTGCAAAGCCCAAAACAAAGATTGAGAAGTGAGGAATTGAAGACCCCTAAAAGAATGTTTTCTGAGGCATAAAGGCACATACATTGACCCATGTCGAATCATGTGTGCTGTCTTTCCCTGTGGACGTCCACATTTTTCATTAGGTCGAAGCTGCACATATCAGGAGAAGACCTGTTCTCTAGAGAACTGAAAAGCACAAAGATGGGGCTCGGGGCCGGGGGCCGGGGGAAGGTGGGGAGCAGGTAATGACAGTAACACCTTATTTCTAATTAAGCACTGATTGCTGTAGGCATGTGCCCTTTATATGTTGCTGAATTAAAGTAAGCCAAGGACACATTAGTGTATACATCACTTGATTCTCCTGCTCAAAGTGATTTTTTTAACAGAGGTCCACAATTCAGAGGTGGGACAGGACTGAATACCCTACTCATTTTGGCAAAAATTGAGACGAATCTTTCAAAGAGTAATAAATCTCTCTTGCCAACCCAAAACAATACTCACTGATGAAATTATAAATCATTGTAGTTTTAAACTGTGTAAATGAAGCAAAGGTTTCCTTGACAAGAGGCAAAAACTTCTAAATATTTGAACCCAAACAAATATACTCTTCTATCACTCATCAGTGGTAATAATACATAACAATCATAAAAGTTCACAGAGTTCTTTAGTTACATTATCTCACTTTATCTTCAAAATAATCTGGGGATTTATGTAGCATCGTTATTCTTATTCCCATTTTATTGATGTGGAAGATGGGGCTGACAGTGGCTAAATACCTTGTCATTGGGCAGATATCCATCAGAGGCAAGATTCAAATCCAGGCCTTCCATATTACACATCATTGGACTCTATACATTCTACCATGTTCACTCTCAAAGCAGCAGACCTTTTCATAGTTCCCACAAAAAGTTGATCACCCAGGCTGACAGTCTTGACTCCTTTGCAGAATCTTCCCCTATAGTACTTCCTCCTGTTTTATTAGTAACTGAGAGCAAATGGATTATCACAGTGTACCTACCCCTAGCAGAACACACTCTTAGCAGTTGGAATATCAGACATAGCTATGTATTGAGTATGTGATAGTGTTATCTTTTAAGTATGTGGGCACCTGAACTAAAAGTACCTATTAGAACAAATTTAAGTATAATTTTAAAGACTAAATCTAAAAGAGTAAATTCATTGATTCATAATTAAATTGATTTATAAGTCTACTGCCATTGGAGAGAGGCATTAAAATATCTTCATGCAAGGATGGATTGCTGATATTTGGCATGTTAAAGGCGGGGGGGGGGGGTTCCTTTTGAGTATGCCTTAGACATTAGATTGGGGAAGTCCCTTCCAGCTCCAAGGATCAATGATTCTATAAAATTCTTTTACAATTAAAAGACAAAATTGATATAACAGATGTCAAGAACCTTACAGATCATTTATCACAACCCTTTTGTTTTACCGATCAGTAAACTGAGGCTCAACAAGGTTAAATGATTTACTGAAAATCACAAAATAAGACAGTCAATAGAATTGTAACTAAAACCATATTGACGGAAATAATTTTGCTCAGGTCTGAACTCCATGTTTTAGAAAGATTATTAGTAAAGGAAGGCTACCATGATTATGAAAGAACTGGAAATATGAGTTCAATTGAAGGAAATGAAAACATTCATCTTGGAGAAGAGATTTGGTGTTGTGTGTTGGGACAAGGGTAAATGGTGGTGGTGGTGATGGTTGTAGAATATGCTGTGTTCATTTTTTATGGCTGTCATATGGAAAAGAAATTAGACTTTTTTTGTCCCCAGAGAGCATAACAGGGAGCAGTGGGTGATAGTTTATAGAAAGCTCAATATAAGGAAAGCCTCCCTAACAATTAAAGCTTTCCAAAAATTAGAATTGGAGTTAATGAAGATATTTCTCCATTCCTGGAACTCTTCAAGTGGAGACTGGATGACCACTTTTCATGAATGTTACAGAAGTGGTTCCTTCTTGTTCAGATTTGACTAGATGACCTTTGGAGTCCCTTCTGACTATGAGATCCTATTATTTAATATCCTAATTCTCAGTTTATTGTTTCTTCCATGATGCCACTATATGCTGTTAAACCAGAAGTTTTGTAGATCTCAGACTTAAAGGCAACAAGCTTAAGATGACTAATTTACAGACCTCAGTGTAATGTAAGAGACCAACTGTGACTGAAATGGTAACTAACATGGTACCAACATAGGCGGGGCTGGCTTTATTCAGTCTAGAAGGTAGTGGGACAAGGATAGGATGGCATTGTAGGCATAGATGATGGCTTGAGCAAAAACATGGATATGGGAAATATAGGATACATTGGGGAAAAGGGAGGTGAAAACACAGTAATAGTCCAGTTCTGTACTTGATACATTATTTTTTTATGTAGTTACTTCTAGGGAAGGAAATAGATTGAGCAAGTGAACACTAAAATGCTAGTAACTTATTAAATCTGTTTTCTTCCTGATAGAGCAGCAGCTAGGCAAAACTGGATGCTATGAGGAAAGCAAAAGGTAGAGCATAAAATAGAAAAGAAAAAGGATTTAGAAAATAAAAGCAGGAGTTGCCAAAGGTGAACTTAACAGTTTTATAGAGAGTTGGACCTGGCCGTAGAATATCCTATCACTCTGACTAGCCAGACTAGTTGAATTGTCTATGCTTTGAGGATAACTCTGGTTAGCTCTCTCTAGCAATGACTTTATTTTCTTCCCATCCATTTGAAGTGAGAATTTGGGAAAGATACCAGGAGTACCACTCTCCGCATGGTATTGTGGGTTGCTTGCTTTCAGAAACAGCTAATTCCAGTAGGGATAACCTAGATGTAGTTTATGAACCTGCATGATGGACCTGCCCCTGTGGTGAATCCCCATGGCTTTCTGGCAATGAACTTGGTTTCCCCGACCAAGAAGGAAAACCCCTTGAGCAAATTTGGAGCAAAACGGCTTCCTTTGATAATCTAGCCCTTCAAACTCACTAACACTAGACCTCTACACAGGTGGAGGTGCGAATTTCAGGGCCATTGAGCACTGCACATTTCCCAAATGCATCATAATTAAACACCTGTGCCAAATGACATCTTACTGATGCACTGTGAAAATTTGCAGAGTGCTCAACAGCCCTTGACATTTTCTATCTCTTACTTGGGCAGGTGGTCTTGAGGTTAGGCTTTAGTCTGTGGTTAAAAAACACACACGAAACACAGTGTATTGCCACTCTCCAGATCAATGGCCATGGCTCTTCCAAACATTTTCAAAGACTTGTGAGATAACTGGGGTTTAAATGACTTCCTTGAATGTTTGAAGAAAGTATAGTTTTTTGGGGAAACTTCAGAAACAAGTTCAGCCAAAGCACATTTTCTACTAGTGAGGGAGGTGGGTATGGTAATTCTGTTCTTATCAAACTTTTGTACAGAGGAATCTCAATGAAGGAATCCTCTGGGAATGAGAATTCTTCATAAGTAAGTTTTCCAAATCAATCCTCTGTCACACAGATGAAGTACTGTTGTCAAGTGTCAGAAGAGACTAATTGAGACTAATCTCAACACATACACAGATATACATATGATATAATATGTATATACATACATACATATGTATATATATGTATATACACACACATCTCTATCATCTGCCTATCTATATATTCATATCTTTACAGGGTTATAAAGTCCCTTTCTCAGAAGGACTCTTTGAGGTAGATAGTAATAATCACTTTATCTTACTAACTACGATCATATATTAACTTTCATTTTTCTTCAACTTAGTTCTCCTTACAAAGATTTGTGATTTCTTGGCTAGTCCTTGAACAAGATACTGCATTTCCCAACTATGGACATTTTCACTGGCCTACTCCCATTCCTGGATTATTTTTCCTCTTCATTACCACATCCTGGCTTCCCTAGCTTCCTTTGTTGTTGTTCAATCATTATAATACTGTCTGACTCTTTGTGACATCATTTGGAGTTTTCTTGGCAAAGACACTGGAGTGGTTTGTCATTTCCTTCTCAAACTCATTTTACAGATGAGGAGACTATGTTAAACAGGGTTAAGTGGCTTGCCCAGGGTCACACAGCTAGTAAGTATCTGAGGTTGTATTTGAACTCAAGAAAATGAGCCTTCCTGCCTCTAGGCCTGTCATTCTACCTACTACATGGCCTAACTGCCTAGCTACCTAGCTTCTTTCAAGTCCCAGCTAACACCCAACTTCCTACAGAAAATCTCTACCTTCTCCAACCTTCTACAGGAAACACTCTCTCTATAAATATATACACACACACAAATGTGTGTATGTATATAATTTCAACTGTGTATATATTTCTATTTATATACATCTCTAATAAACACACATGTGTGAATAGGTATGTATGCATGTATATATGTGACCTGTATTTGTATAGGATTTCATAATTTACAAAGTGTTTTACATATTTGTTACAGAAAACTTCTTTAAATCTTAAAAATTATTTGTGTTCATCATTTTTAGATCACTATCATTTTTGAATATACCCTCCTCCCATCTGACCTAAAACCCATTGAATTCTTCCTGTAGCAAAGGAAAACAGTTAAACAAACTAAAATGATAGAGTGACCACATTTGAAAACGTATGCAACTTTGTGCTCTCTTAGTTTCCCACCTCATGCTGAAAGGAGGGAGTTATCTGTATTTTAAGACTATTGTTCTTTTTAGGTAATCATCTTCTTTTTAATGACTTAAATAAATACATGGTTGGTTGTTGTTCAGTAGTTTCAGTTGTGTCAATAATTTCTGACTTTGCTACCACAAAAAGTGATGATGTGGAGGTCTCAATGTGCATTAAAACTATGTTTCTGTCCTTGAGCTCCTTGGGATACACTCACTATTGGAGGTATGTAGGTCACAAAGTGTGAACAGTTTATTCATTTTTCTGGCATAATTCCAAATTGTTTTCCAGAATTGTTGTACCAATCCACATCCCTACCAATAAATATTCTTTTAACATACCCATATTCCCACAGACCCTCTCACATTCCAGTTTTTTTATCTTTATCAAATTTTGTGGTTTGAAGTAAAACCTCAGTTTTTTTAAATTTTCATTTCTCTTAGAGGTTTGGAACATTTTTTCTTATATCTTAGTTAATTCTAGTTTCTTTTTTAGAATTTCCTTTTATAAACCAAATAAAACAAGCATGTTCACAAATGTAGTAGAACATGAAAATAAGACTATACATGAAACTGAGAATCTATTATGTACCATTTGCTTTTCTTTTAAATATATGATAAATTCAACATGTAAATTTCAAAGCTGTCTTTTTTGTCTGTGATTCCTTCTGGCCGTCCTTCTGTTCTCTTCTGTACATTAAAAAAAATCCTTAAATGATGCAGCTCAAATGGTTTTGGCTATGTCTACACATCTTTTTGTTCCAAATTATGAAACTCCTTTACCATTCTAAAACTGGCCCAAAGGGAGCTCCTTCATAGCATTTGCTGATGTGTGTGCAAAGGCCCCATGAAATGACAAAGAAGACCCATTGTCACTGATGACTGCACATGAATAGCAAAGCATAAGGTCAAGATAATTGAGAATTTAGACAGCAAATAGTTGGATGAACTGAGGATGTTAATAGATTTAGCAACAGTAGAAATTATAGGCCTTGTAGCGCAACAACCTTATTATATATCTTTTTAAAATCCTTTTTTCTGTTCCACTGATTTTTAAAAATTACATAGCTGAAGTTTTTTAATGTCAAATTCTTTTCAGATAGTTATCTACATCATAGTGTGTACTGAAACAGTTTCTATGATGTTACATGTAGATTTGGAGCAAGTACCAGATGGGACAGAGTGAGATTGAGACTTCTCAAAAAGAGAGTCTTGAAAACCAGTTGGCAGAAAAATCAGTGGTGGTGGGAAAGAGAGTCATGGGATTTTATGCTGGAAAATGTAAAGCATAAGTTGTCATAATCCTCCCCTCCCACCCCTTTTTTTGCTTTTCTAATTTTTGCTGTTGACAAAAGAAGAGAAAGATCCTAAGATAAAATCACAGAGTAATAAGACCCTTTAAATTGAAAAGAACCTTAAAGATCATGTAGTTATTCAATGTTCCATCTAATTCTTTGACCATGGTCCATCAGCATAACATAGGAAGATTGAGCTTCATATTTGCTACTGTAATCAAAATTTATAACAAAATGACCAGCTTAATAGACCACAATATCTTATTGCTAGACCTAGTAGGAATGTTAGAAGCCATCTAGTCCAACTGTCTCCTTGTACACCTGAGGGAACTGAGGCTTAAGGAGATTAAATGGCTTCCCTACAGTCACACAGGTAAGCATCAGAGGAGGGATCTGAACTCAGGTCCTTTTATATATTTAATAGTATATATCTTTATTTTTATGCTGCCTGCTATTTAAGCAATTGGTATTGGTAATCAGTTCACATAAATAATTGCAACTAATATTAATAAACGAAGTTTAACATAGTCCTTTCCCTTAGTGAACTTATATTCTAGAAGAAAGATAAATAGGGTATACAAATAAGTATAATAAAAGGTATCTTTCAGTCATGTATGACTCTTTGTGACCTCATTTGGGGTTTTCTTGGCAAAAATATAAGAATGGTTTGCCATTTCTTTCTCCAGGTAATTTTACAGGCAGGGAAACTGCAGTAAACAGGGTTAAATGACTTTCCCAGGGTCACCCAGCTAGCAAGTATCTAAGGCTAGATTTGAACGCAGGAGGGTGAGTCTTTCTGGTTCCAGGTCTGGTACTCTATCTATTGCTCCACGAAGCTGCCACAATAAAAGTGACAATATAAAATCTAAGCAAGAAATAATCTTATTTAAGGGTGTGCAGTTTAGTAACTATATGGACAGTTCCAAATGATTTTTCCATGGTGTTTGGGCTAATTCAAAGCTCCACCACAGTGCATTAATATGACTTTTCCCACAGCCCCTTCAATATTTGACATTTTCTTCTTTTGACATTGTTGCCAATCTGACAGATGTGAGGTAAAACATTAGAATTATGAAATTTGATAAATTTGGATAAATTTGCATATGGTAGTATATTTCATCATATGACCAGTGATAACCACCATTCCTTCCTTAGAAAATTGTCTGTTTTATATCCTTTGATCATTTATCAATTGATGAGTGGCTCTTATTCTGATAAATTTGAATTGGTTTTTTATGCATCTTGCAAATGAGATGAGTGTATCAGAGAAACTAGATTTAAGGTTCTCCCCCATTCCGTTACCTATTTCTCTCCTAATTTTGACTACCTTGGGGGGTTTTGTGCAAAATCTTTGAACTTTGATTAAAATTGTTTGTTTTCTGTTATCTTTTCTATCCCTTGTTTTACGGTGAACTATCCTTAATCTGAAAAGCAATTTCTTCCTTACCATTAATATGTTTAAGTTGTGATTCTTTATGTCTGTCATATATATTTTGCAACTTATCCTAATATTTAATGTGTTAGTCCATACTTAGTTTTTGCCAGATTGTTTTTTTTCCAGTTTTCCAAAGCAGTTTTTGTTGAATAATGAGTTCTCACCCTACTTGTTGGTGTCATTGGGTAACAATGCCTATTCCCAAAGATTTACATTCTAATAGGTGAGAATATATACTTGTATAAGGAATAAAGATAAAATTAATAAATACAGACTAGTTAAATGTAAAAAAGTTGGAGAGAGAGGGTAGTAGCATGCGGGGGAATTAGGAAAAGTTTCATACAGAAGGTTTCTTAAATTGTGTCTTAAAGGAAAAGAGGAACTCTATGAGGTAGAGGTCTTCACCTATTTAAAAGTACTTAACCAAGTACTTTCCAGGCATAGAGGAGGGTCAGTGTAAAGACATTTGGAAAAGATATAGAGTGTTGTCTGTGAAAAACAGAGAAGATCAGTTAGTTGACTTTCTGGAATGTAGGAAAGGGAGTAATTTTCAATGAGTCTGGAAATATAGGTTTGAGCCACATTGTGAAAGACTTTAAAAGATAGACAGAGGAGTTCATTTTATTGTAACAGCAGTAGGGAGTCACTAGAGTTGATTGAGTAGGGGACAGTCATGGTCAGATTGGCACTTAAGGAAAAACATTTTGGCAGTTGGGTATGGAATGAAATGGAGTAGTGTGAGACTTGAGCCATACGAGTAATAACAAGAAGATGATTTACACTCATCTCACACTTTTAAAAATGAAACTTTTCAAAGCATTTATTATACTGACTTCCAAAGGCCTTGAAAATATCCCATTAGTATTACCTTACAGTTGGAATTATTTAACTTGAGGAGAGAAAAACTGCCCTTTCTTTTGCTCCTTTTCTTCTTTCTTCTAGCTACTCCCTTTTTTGCTATAAACTTCATGAAGTCAGACTATAAACCCATCCAAAGGAAAACTCAAACAGCTTGATTATCAGTTAAGCTCCCTGCCTTTGTTCCTCAAGCAGTAAAATTATATGTTCCTGGCTAAGTGTAAGTAGATGAAGTTTAGTAACATCTTTCCAGAGAGAAATTCTATGATGCCTTATTTTTCCACATTGTATCATTTAATGGCCATTTTTTCATGTGGTGTTTTTACATGCTAATGAAACCATATAAAGTGTGACATTGAACAGTACAAAAGGTCTAAGCTTGTATTAGTTGGGAAAGGTCTGAAAATTAACTTCTAATTTCTGAGCCATGAGATGAAATGAGAAAAAAAGTCTATAAAATCTTATTCTGGGCAAAGACTTCTCTGCATGTTGCCACAAAATATAGGTCTCCTCAGACTCCACAATTATTAGATTAATATAATGATGTAACATGAGAAAAGTGCTGGATTTGGAATATATGACCTTGATCAAGTGACTTTTCTGAAACTTGGTTTCTCACCTGGATGATGAAATTAGGCAAGATGATCTTTAAGGCTCCTTTTAGTATCACGTTCTGTGTACCTATAATAATATTTTCAAATAAATACATGAGTCTGCATATATATGTAGTGAATTATCAGATTTAATGCATAGTATACCATTCACTTTAACAAGAAAAAGTAGGGTTCATGTTATAGGCCTTTGATGCTAAGTTTCTCTTCTGTTTTGGCTCCATAGAACTGTTGAGAATGAGATAAATCAAAATCATAGACTTTCTTTGATGAAGGCCATTACAGAATTTCAGATTTCAGTTTGAAGGGACATCATCAGCATCAAAAACCAATCTATATGTAAAAAAGAATTCCAATAACAAAAATTAGAATGTGGGGGCGGCTAGGTGGCGCGGTGAGTAGAACATCGGCCCTGGAGTCAGAAGGACCTGAGTTCGGATTTGGCCTCAGACACTTAATGCATGCACAAACAAACAAAAAAACAACTAGCCGTGTAACCTTGGGCAAGTTACTTAACCCCAACTGCCCTCCAAAATGCAAAAAAAAAAAAAATTAGAATGTGAATATCCAGCCATTTCTTGAAGACTTCCAATGACAGGGATTTGGTTTTGCTTCCATGGGCAGCTCATTCCACTTTTGGTTAACTCTGTAGCAAGGGTTTTTTGTTGTTGTTGTTGTTGTTGTTGTTGTTGTTATTTGTTTTTGTATCAAGCCTAAATTGGTCCTTTTGTAATTTGCAACTGACACTTCTGTTTCTTCAGTTGAGATCAGATACACAAAATCATGATAACGTGATAGTACTTGAGGGTAGTTAACATCTTCCCCACCTTCCTCCAACCCCTCAAAGCTTCTTTTCAGGCTAAACATCTCCAGTACCTGTAAAATAGGGATAATAATAGCATCCACTTCTGAGGGTTGTTACGAAGATTAAATGAGCTAAATTTGTATAGCACATACCACAGTGCCTGGGATCTAGTAGGAAACTAATAAATGTTTCTTCCTTCCTTCCTTCCTTCCTTCCTTCCTTCCTTCCTTCCTTCCTTCCTTCCTTCCAGTGATTCTCATAGTACATACTTGAGTTTCTTTGCTATTCTGGTTGCTATGCTCTTTATACTCTCTAGTTTGTCAATGTCTTTAATAAGCTCTGGGGCTCAGAATTGAACACAAAATTCCAGATAAAGTTTGACTCAGATTTTGTGAGAATATAATTTTATTCCTCTAAATATTTTGTTCCACCCCCACCCATGCATCCCAAGATAGTAACCCTGAGTTACTTAAATTCATCTAGCCTCAATGTACCTAGCTATAAAATGGGGATATTAATGGCACTTATCTCATAACATAGTTGTGAGGATCAAATGACATAATAATGTAAAGTGATTTGCAAACATCTCTTTATGAATGCTGGCTATTTTGATGGCCATGTCATTCTGTCAGTAATATTGGTCATGAAGTCCACAAAAACATCCACATCTTTTTCAGGCAAACTGTAGTTTTGTCTACTTGGATGAACGAGAAAAATGTGGTTGTTATTATTTTTTTGCCGTATGTCAATAGATAAAGGTTTTAATAGTACTTATGTAACACTTTAAGGTTTGCAAGTACTTTAAAAATACCTCATTTTATCTTCATTAAAAACCCTTCAAGGTAAGTACTATTACCATCCTCAGTCTACAATCAAGGAAACTGAGGCAAATAGAAATTAAATGACTTACCCAGGGTCACATAACTAGTAAGTTTCTGAGAAAAGATTATATCATTTAGTACCTTATTTTTCAATAATCTGGTCTCTTTTGGCTCATGTAAGTTCTCAGTTGTTGTTATTATTCTGTAGTAAAGAGAGAAAGTAGAGTTAAAGTCAGAGGACCTAACTTGAAATCTTGGCTCTGATGTTTGTACTTGTTTGGCCTTGGACAAGTAATTTAATGTCTCGGGACCTCAAAATTCTCATTTATAAAATTAAGGTGCTATATTAGGTGATTTTTAAGGTACCTTCTAGCGCCACATTTATGATCTTACATGTCCCATATGTTAAGGTTCTTATATATCTAAGACTTAAGATTCCATTGAATTAAACAAATATTTTTTAAAAATCGGATTTATTTTCATTTCCACACATCCCCTCTGTTGCCACTGAGAAATTGAAGGCCTTTCTCCCTCTCCTCTCCTCTCCTCTCCTCTCCTCTCCTCTCCTCTCCTCTCCTCTCCTCTCCTCTCCTCTCCTCTCCTCTCCTCTCTTCTCCTCTCCCTTTCCTCTCCTCTCCTCTTCTCTCCTCTCCTCTCCTCTCCCTTTCCTCTTCTCTCCTCTCTCTTTCCCCTCCCCTAACATTCTCTCCTATATATCGCTGCTGAGTCCATTAGCTGTCGTTGTGGTTCAACATTGTGTGGAACAAATTTCCGATATCAATTCCAATAATATTTTCAAAAGATTCTACTCATACATGAAAGGATGTATGGTGCTATACAGTCCTCTATCATGAAGTTAGAGAATGAGTCACTGAAAACCCATAAAAGGAAATGATAGATTAAGGTTGGGGAATTTCTAAGCTTACTATGGGAAAAGTAAAGCAATGATCGCACTCCTCTCTAACTCCAGAAGGTCTACTATTGCCAGAGCCATAAGGGACAAATAGGTCAAGAATGCTTGCACATGGTTCCTCTGGTCAGTGAATTCTATGAGCTCTCTATAGCTATTTGGGTATTGATAAACAACCTGTTCCAGGTCTTTACTTAAATCCCAAGTTCCATGGAGTTGATGGTTTTGGACCTTGTATGCAGATTAGTTTGTGTTGAAATCTCCTTTGTATAGAATTGATGGAAATTTAATTCAGTGAAATTAAAAAAAAAAGTTAAATGCATTAAAATCTTCCAAACCAGTCATTTCCATTTCATTGGTTTGGGAAGAGATTTAGCTACACTGCCCATGGGCAGAAGGCAAACAAATTCAGAAAGGATACTGAACTGTTCTCATATAATGATTTTGTAATAGCTAGAATTTTCTGTATTTGCCATGGATAGGGTTTAGTTAGGACTCAAGATGCAAAACTTCATACTAGTCATGTATTTCTGAAACCGGGGGTTTGTCACCACTCAAAAATAATAAAGAAATTTTTAGAAGTTTAAAAAACTGAATATTAGAAATATTAACCTATTTTTCCCTCTATATAGAGCAGTGCCTCATCTCTTTATGGTTACTATACCTTCCTCTCTACACATATTTCCCTCCTAGTAATGGTTAAGTCAGGGGTAGGGAACCTATGACCTGGAGGCCACGTGTGGCCCTGAGGCCACATGTGACCCTCTGGGTCTTCAGGTGCAGCCTTTGAATATCAAAGGCCTGCACTTGAGCACCTAAAGGGCCATATGTGGCCTCAAGGCTGAAGATTCCCCATTTCTAGCTGTACCATTATGTTAGGTATAGCAAAATGAAAATTAGATTTGAAGTGAGATGACTTGAGTTCATGTTCAGCTCTTCAACTTGCTACCTATGTCTGTTCTTAGGTAAATTACTTTAACTTCTGTGGGCATTCTCTTTTATAAAATTAAGTGGTTGGACTTAATGACTTCTAAGACACTGACTTTAAGTCTAGCATCTATGTATCTAATATACATATATATATATATATCATACACTCATGTGTATGTGTATATGTATATAAGTGTGTATGTACGTGTGTGTGCGCGCGCGCGCGCGTGTGTGTGTGTGTGTGTGTGTGTGTGTATAATCATCTTCCCCATTGCCCAGGAGTTCATTTTAATTTTGCTACTCACTTGTTTCTACTCTTCTTATGGGCTAAATAAAGAAAAGATATCTTTATTAAGCATCCAATGCCCTTTGAGTTTTCTGTAACTTGAATCCCTGAAATAGGAAGGCGAGGGAAGGGAATTGCTTTTATTTTTCTCCTCTAGTTGTTCTTATATGACTGGATACAGGTTGGACCTTGAAATATCTATCATCTCATATCCAAATCTATGGGAAAACTATTATCACTGCTCATTAGTTCCTGGAAAATTGGCTAGCTCAAGACTTGTTTTGAATTTCTCTAGGTCCATTCAGATTTATGATAATGATTTTATTTTAAATGACTTTAAGGATCAGAGAGTGTTTTGACAACAGCCTGGTAAGGTAGGGTAATATTATCTGTGCTTTACTGATGAGAGACTGATATTGAGAAGTTAAAAGGCTTGCCCATAGTTAAACAGCTAGTGATGGTTGGAGGAAAATTTATAAACAGGGTTTTCTGATTTGAAATACAAGAGTATTTCCACTATACCAACCTGCTTCTCTTTATAGAAACTTGTGAAGGAAGCCTCCCTTTTCAAGGAGGAATAAGTCTATCATCCTTGGACCAAAACACAATGCTCTGATTTTTAAGACTTTTAAAAAAAAATGTCACATTACAAAGTTTAAAGGGAGCCTTGAACACTCTAGGAGTAGGGTTTTTTTTTTTTTAATAGAACAGATACAAGCATAAGATTCTCTAGAACTTTGCACCTTAAATGTATGCAATAATAATTCTTTAGTGGTCCATAGGAGAGATAAGTTCTTTGTAACCTTTACTGATAGGTCTAAGATTCTAATCCTTATGGTGGTTCTTATACTACTACTGCTGCTTATGAATAGGAAGAGAACTTACCTTGTGGCATAGCTTCATATTCAGGGCATAGCCCCCATAGTTGTTTTCACCATGTTAATTGTTCCTAAGGAATACAAGTTTTTTCAATCCTGTACAGAAATCAACTGAATATATGAAAACATTTACATACTATCACATATTTTATTAATGGTTTTGGTCTGTATTTATATTTTTATACTATATTCCTCCCTAGTTTGGGTTTCAGGACCACATTTTCTCAGGATCTTGATAGACTGCCTTCTTTCTCTGTTATTGAGATTAAATTTTTTTTTAAAAGCAATTGGGGTTAAGTAACTTGCTCAAGGTTACACGGCTAGTCATTATTTATGTGTGGGTGCTCATTTTCCGAGGCCGGATTTGATCTCGGGTCATCCCAACTCCGAGGCCGGGGCTATTATTCACTGTGCCACCTAGCCGCCCCTTTAGGGCAATTGGGTTAAGTAACTTGCCCAAGGTCACACGGCTAGGTTTTTTTTTTGTTTGTGTGGGTTAAGTGTCTGAGGCCGGATCCGAACTCAGGTCCTTCTGACTCCAGGGCCGGCACTGAGATTAATTTTAATAGCATGTATAATAGCTTTTATTTGTATATCTAAACCAGGGTTCTTTTTTCTGTTTTTTTCCAGTAGTTCATGTATGGCTCACTTTATTTCTTTTTATAAGATGGGGTTGCTTAAGATCCTTATTTCTTGTTTTGTTCATATGGTCATTTTAGTTGTTGTTGCTAGTCTTCTATTTCCTAATTTTTTATAATTTAGAGTTATGAATAGTAATTTCTCATAATTAATTTTTGTAAAGAAACTTTGTAATGATCATATTGATTATTCAAAAATTTCATTCAGAAATCATAGACATTTTAAAATGATTTTTTTGGACAATCATTTGGGATTCTGTATTTTCTCTGTTGTTTTCCTTCCATTAAATTTATCCAGCTCTGAAAACAGAATATTGAAGCTATCCTACTTCTCTTGTGTTACTATCACTCTCTTTTTGTTACTTGATTGACTTTTCCTTTGAGAAATTATATGCCATGAAATTTAATGTTATCAACAAACAGTTGCACTTACTGGGTGTTTTGCTAAGAGCTGGCATTACAAAGAATGGTAAAAAAAAAAAACAAACAGCTCCTACTCTCAAGGAGCTCATAGTCTAATGGGCAGGGGACTGACATGCAAATAACTATATGAAAACTCATACATATATACGAATATCTTTGTGTATGTGTAGATAATTTCAGAAGGAAGGCACTTACAATACAGAGGATCAATAACTCATTGCAGAAGAATATACTACATATGCATGTATATATGAACATATAAATTTACATACATAACATACATATATACATATATGTGTATGTATACATATATATGCATGTGTTTATGCTTAATGATGTTTTCATTGTCTTATGTTGTCTTTAAGTATAATGATGGTTCCCTGTCTCTCTTGATATTAATTTTTGTTGTTCCCTTATCCAGTCATAATTTCAACTCCTGTTTGTTTATTTGTTAGGTTTTTTTTGTGGGGGGGTGAATCATCTGAAATATAATACATTTTTTTGAAAACTCTCATTTTTACTCATTTCACTCTGAGTAGGTCACATCTTTACATTTACCAAATTGACTGAAAGGTAGAGATACTGCAATATTCCACTGGGCTATTGTGTGTTGACTATAACAAAGCATTTGGTTCGGTAGAACAAAATACTACTTTAAAGGCTCTTTTCCAACAAATTCTTTCTCATTCATTTATTGAGATCATATTCATTTCCTTGAAAGATCTATCAACAGAACTAATTTTGCTAGGTGATACTCTAAATATTGATAGAGTCAAGGCATAAGAGAGAGCTAGATATCCTTGCCAGTGGTGCCTACACATGATCATGGAAGACATCTATACAGAATTCCAATAGAAGAAGGAATTTCCAGTGAATGATTCAAAAAGATAAATCCATTGGGACTAGAAATGACAGACATCTGAGCAAAATTGAAGCATCACCACAAATTCCTGGCTTTTGAACTGAACTCTGCTCTTCAGGAATTGCAATTAATTTACCTTAGGCTAAAATTGATTTCCACTATCTGGGCAAAAACATACACACACACAATAACAAATATACCAACAAACAAACCCTAAAATCTCTTTTAAATTTTTTTCTTAATCTATGACTGGGAAAAAACCCCCAACAACTTGTACATCAAAAAACTCATACTGAATGACATTTTGATGATTTTAGTGCCAATCAATTAAGAAATAGGTTCATTTTTATTCCCCTTTAAATAAACATAGGTTTGATGGGAAAATGTTGGGGGCCTATGCACATTTGAGGTTCTCTGGCCCTGAAATGTCCTGCAGGAGAAGAAGGAAGAACTGGTTACTACATAGAATTATACAATCTCAGATTTGAAAGGGACCTTGAAAGCCTCTATTACAACTTTTACTTGACCAAGAATTCCTGCTTCCACAGAGGCAGAAAGTGATCAACCAAACCTTGCTTAGAGACCTTCTTTGGGGTGGAAGTTCTGCATTGCTAGCTCCTAACGCAGGTCACTTCACTTTAATTGCTTGGAAAAGTCTCTTTGTCTCTTTACAACAATTTTAACCAATACTAGTTCTGTCCTCTAGAACTAAGCAGAATTAATCTATTTTCTCTTTAGTGTTTCAGTCAATCAAAACCTATCGTCATATTCTCCCTGATTTTTCATTTCTCCTGAGTAATCATTCCCATTTCCTTCCACTGATCTCTTTATAGCACGAATGGCAGTCTCTTCACTCAGAATACTCTCCATCTAACTGATGTCCCTCCTAAAGTGTGCCATCAAGAACTGAATGCAGTAATCTAAATGTGTGTGGTATGACCAGGGCAAATTACTGTAGGACTATCATATCCTTAGCCCTTACTATCCTTAGCCCCAGTATATCTCCCATATTCAATCTAAGATTTCTTAGTTTCCTTGGTTGATATGCCACATTGTTAATGCATTTTGAGAATTTTTCTATAGTCATTTATGAACATATATAAGCTGAAATAAACTCAAAATAGCAACTTCCAGATCATTATTGGGAAAATTGCTCTCTTACAGTAATTCCCCTACTTTGTACTTGTGAAATTTATTTTTTGGAAGCTAATTATAAAACTACCTTTACCTCTATTAAATTTAATCTTATTATATTTGGCCTAATAATCTGATTCATAAAGATCTTTTTTAATCCTGTCATCCAGAGTGTTAGTTTTCCATCCCAGCTTTGTGTTACCTGAAGATTTGACAAAGTGCTATCTGTGGTTTTGTTGGTCATTTACAAAATTATTAAACAGAATAGGACCAATAGTATACATTCTATCCAGACACAATGAGAAATCAAATGGAATTTGGTCAGCTGGGATATGGTTTTAAAAGCTTAGACATATATAATGTACAGGCATACATAAATGACCACATAAAATGCACTATCATAAGAGCCACATGAAAGTATGTTATACATAGAAATTCAGAGGAAATAAAAATAGCTTTATTTTGTAGACAACATAATATAATTCTAATGAACACAGACATACCATCAAAACCAAGAGTTTTCTGTCAAAGGCTTTACTCTCTGTGAAATGCCCTTCTAAAGATATAGTTAGAGTCCTACTTGTGGAATTTCATTAAGATAGAAAATCAGGGCCAAAATTGCCAGAGTAACATAAAAATACCTGGAAAGCAGAAAGAAGGTAAGGGATGGGGACCAATGAAGAAAGTACCAGATGCTCAGGGATTTCAGTTGACTAATCAACAGTGTTTATTGAGTAATAAGGGTGTTTAGCACTGTGCTAGATGATGTGTGGGTTATAGGAGAAAAGTGAAATTAAATTCCTACCCTCAGGGAACTTCAAATTTGGTTAAAAAACGAGACTTGGGTACAAGAAATAATTAGTGAACAATAAAGCTAGATTATGTGATACTGACTAGAGAGCCCCCAGAGGAAGTTGGAGATTTAAACTTGAGTTTATTCATCCATCCATCCATTCAGTCATTCATTTTTTATCAGTCCTCCCTATCTCACCCAGATTGGAAGTCCTGCATCTTTATACTAAACTCCTTTGAATTGCTCTATTTTCAATCTTGAACACTTTGCCCATATTTAGGCAGTACTGTGGCTCTTCACAGGGGTGAATTATACTGAAGACAGACTGAGTTCATATACATAGTCGGTTAGCCTACTGCCACTCAGAACTTCAAGCCCAAGTTATCCACCAGGTACAGCATCCCTCAGTAGCCAGGACTATAGGCATTAACCATCATATTTAATACATCCATGCGTTCTTTAATTCTTCCAACAAATATTTGTCTCATTCTCTTCATGTATAGTTAATAAATTGTGCTAAATAAACACTGTGGAGAACTTGAAGACAAATGACACTCCCTCAAGGAAGTTACAATCTAGTAGGAAACCTAAGACGTGTATAGAAATAACTATATAAAAGTCATTATCATAAAAGCCATTAGCGATGTATAATGTGACTCAGAATTTATAGGAGAGAGAAATGACCTTCAGATATCGGTTAACAGAAGACTTCATGGAGGAGGTGGCATTTGTGATGTATCTTGAAGGATGCATCAACTTTAAATAGAGGGAGAACAGAAGAATCTCATTCTAGATGAAGGAAATGTTAGGTGCAAAAAGTATGTTCAGGGAATGGTGAACAAAATTTGAGTGGAGTTTAAGACATGGAAGATTACATTGGAAATGTGGGTTAGTCTAGGCCTTTTAAATCTAATTCTAGATTTTAAAAGTTAGACTTTACTTAGAAAATATTAAGAAAGCATTGACGATTTGTCATAAGGGATTTACCAGTAGCAAACAGGTGAACTGTACTTGTTGAACACAGCATTCTGTCTATTGGCTTCTTGCCTTTTCACACTGGCTGTCTCTCTCACATGGAATACTTTGCCTCCTCACTCCTGCCTCTTGATCTCCTTGGCTTCTTGTAGTACTCGGCTGAAATTCCACCTTCTTCAGAAGTCTTCTCCTACCCTCCTCCTCTCAGATTGCCTTCAGCTATTCTATACATAACTTGTAGTCAGCTGAGTGCCAGGCTTTGGAGTCAGAAACACTCATCTTTCTGAATTCAAATTTGGCCTCACATTTACTAGCTATGTGACGCATTGATATTCCCACGGGAGAAGTCAATACACAAAAATGGGGCAGGGGTCTGGGCAGAGATGAAAGTAACTGTATAGAAGTATGTTGTTGAAGTTTAGAAAATCAGAGGCATAGCAAGGAGGAGAGTGAAGGTTGGCCAGTCTGGACCCCTACCCAAAATGGAGCCACTGAGAATTCACCAGTGGCAGAAGAGCATGGTAGGGAGATGTTCTAGTGTGAGAAGACCACAGGGACAGATGCATATTACAAAGTGAGGAAGCGCCAGATGCTGAAAGAGATGCCTAGGAGAGATTACAGCTGAGATGTAGTGATGGAGTCTAGAAAGACAGAAAATAACAATGACAATAATAACTAGAATTTGCATCACACCTACTATGTGCTAGACATTGTGCTAAGCACCTACAAATATTTTGTTTGATCCTTACAACAGCTCTGGGGATAGGTGTTAGTATTATCCCCATTTTACAGTTGAGGAAACTGAGGCAAAAAGGTTTAGTGATTTGCACAAGGTCAGACAGTTAAATGTCTGAGGTTGGATTTGAGCTCAGGTATTCCTGACCCAAGACTCACACTGTTTAGCTAAGAAATGATTGTTGCTTCCATGGAGCTTATAATCTTAATCAAGGAGAAGTCAGCCAGAAGTGTACCTGCCCTTGTGGGCCAAAAGATAAGGAGCAGAAAAACTATTAATCTGACATTATAAGTGGAATTTCTTTTAAAATTAGCTCTTAAAAAGCTACATAAGAATCAGCAAATTTCTTACATGTGAGTCTAAAAAGACAGTTTGCTTCCCTGACAGTTTCACATTACTTGATTTAATTAAAAGTGAAGCTTCTTTTAAGTTAAATATTTAAAAATGAATATTTATCTTTTATTTGTTGTTTTGTTCTTTGGTCACGTCAGTTATGTTTGACTCTTTGTAACCCCATTTGGGGACATCTGAGTGGAAGTGTGGGTAGGTTTAGAGTGGCAAAGTGTAGAGGGAGAGGTTTGAGGAGAATGGGACTAAGGACCGGAGGGGAAAATACAGGAATGTAGTTGATGCAAGGGGCAATCTTTTCTGGGTACCGACAATGCTCAGTAATGTTTCCTTTGCCCTTTTGGATATGAAGGGGAGAATAGAGCCAGAAAAAAAGAAATTCCAAGGACCCTTTTGAAATTTGTTGTTTTATTCTTGGAGCCCTGTGCCTGTGCTTGTTGTTGGTTCATAATTAAAATTATAATAGTGTTTGGGATTCAGATTGGTGTTTGGCGGATACAGCTGTCTACACTGGCAGATTTCAGTGCACAAAATTTAATTGCTTTACTTGCTTATTAATGAAATTTCTTTTATAGGAGATAAACCATTTCATTCCCCATTTAGAGATAAGGATTAAAATACAAATAGCCCTGGGAAAGGAAACATGATGACTTCAAGTGATGCCGAAGCATAGATGACTGATACCTGATCTTTTTTTTTTCAGAGTAATTTTGGCAGGTGGAAAGACAACAAATGCCAGAGGTGTTGAATGAAGCTCCAAGGTAGTAGGGAGAAAAGGGGACTAAAAGAGGAAACTAGGATCACTGCAGATAAACTTTACCTGCTTTATACATTTGTCTAGAGTTGACTTTGTCAAGTGACTATGTGCCTAAGTTTCCATATCTGTAAAACAGGGCTCCCTATCTTCCTCTTCTTAGAAAAATTAATACATAGATTTATTTGGGGATGGGGAGGTCTCCATTTGTGATCTGATTAGTGTAAGGAACTCCTGATGTGGAAGCTTCTTCTGCCAAAATATATTGGCAACTTTTCTTTAACAAATCTTAGAGATTTGTCTAGGACATTGAGAAGTCAAATTATTTGCCTGGGATCACACAACCAGTATGTCAGAGGTGGGATCTGAAAGCAAGTCTTTCTGACTCTAAGACTGGCTCTCTAGCCATCCTGCTCTCTCTTAACACATGTTTTACATGCGTATACAGACATGCATATGTAGTATATGTGTATGTATATGTATAGACACATATATAGTTTGGGTGTATGTATGTGTATATATATATGCCTGTATATAGAACACCTATATATGTATTTATATACACATTTATTGATATTACATTTAACTTAGATCAATACATCCCATAAAAACCCATAATATTTTATATTCAAATTTTATCAAATGATATTACATTGAATAATGATATAGTTTAATTGCTTAGACATTATCTTTGAATTTGGACATAGTTCAGATAAAAAAAGTAAGAAAGGACAATTTTCTGCTTTTCTTATAGAACCCCACTGTTAAATATTCACAGGCTAATGTTTAATTGCATACTTTCCACCTTCACTGATCTTGACAATAATTAACCTGAAATAACCATTTCCACACCTGATATAAAAACACATTTATGTTCATACTTTCTCTTTTCTCTCTTAGGAAGTTAAATAGTTAAAAACTTGAGGACCTACAAGCATGCTGTGATTTTTCATGGAAAAATATGTCATGAAAAATGTCTGTTTGTATATGTGTGTGTATATGTGTCTGTATTTATTATATAATAAATTATTTTTAAAATATCTAAACATTCAGAAACAATATGTAAAAAGAATGACTTGTGGTGCTGATATAGTAAAAATGACAATACTATTCAAATTACTGATTTAGTATAGTCTACTCAAATGTGATCTCATCAATGTGGATGGTCCCTCCAGTGATGTAGATTGCAATTCATTCATACCTGTCCCTTCTGGGCAATCATCGTCCCTTGCCTCCCATAAATTTGCCATGGGGGAAGGGGTTGAGGAATCTGCTTATTGTGTAGGAAGCCTTTCTCTTTTTTTCCTCACAAGGATACCAGTGGGACATGGAGGCTAACCAATAGTTATCCCTCACTTTTGCCCTGTGACCAGCCCATCTTGTTTTTCAATCATGCATTTCATTTATCCAGTTATTTTTCATAGTTTCTTATGTTTTATGAATTACAGCCTGCCTTTACTCACAGTAAGCCCCTTCATTGACTTTTGACCGATAATTTATTTTTAACTATTTGGAGATTGTAGGGTTCTATCAATTGTAGCCACTAACAGACAGATATTTTATTGAATGAGACAGAATTCCTCTAGTAGACAATACCAAGTAATTTAATGAAAAAAAGTAGAAAAAAATAGGTAGGGCTTGATTCTTCTACCAGCTTTTAAACTATAGTGCAAATCAATTGTCAAAGCCACTTGGTTCTAGATGAAAGATAGAAATCTAAAATAAAATAGATCAGTATAACAGAATTGGTAAGCAAGACTGAAGAGACAAATGACCATAGTTTAGTGTTTGATGTACACAACACAAACTATTGGGCAAGGGACTGTATCTGAGAAAAATGTTAGGGAAAAACAGAAAGCAACCTGGCAAAAATAAAGAGTATCATATATCACAATAAATGCCATATGGATAAACAATCCAAATTTAAAATGCCATACCCTAAAAAATTATATGAGAATGGAAGGTTATGTCCTTCACAATTATGGATAGGGGAAGAATTTGTAACAGATATCAGATAGAATGGATTGTAAATGAAAAAAGACAATTTTAATTATGTAAAACTGAAGAATATTTGCTTTTTCAATTCAGTGAAGCTAGCATAAAGAGAAGAGACAAATTGGGGTAAAATCTTTGTATTACATAACTGATAAAACTATGAAATACATAATCTCTTGGAACTGACAGAAATTAAGAAGACTAAAAGTCGTTCCTCAAAAAGCAAGTGGCCAGTGATATAAACAGATAGTTTTGTTTACTCATTCTTCCGGCCTTTTTGAATTGGGAATTTTTGTTGTTGTTAGGATCAGCCTCTTCACACTTCTAGAGAGAATGTCTTATTTGGCCTTGATTGTATTCTCTATATTTTGCTATTGCTTTCTTTGGTTATCCAGTGCTGTGATCTTCAAAGATCTTGGGCTTTGCTTACACAGGGCCCCTGCTAGCTTTCAGTGAAACCAAACCACTGTGATCTAAGGAAGAAGTTTGATTGTTTCTTGGTCTGAACTCTGTAAACTCATGACTGTAGTTTGGGTTTAGGTGACACAGCTATAGATTTGGCCCTGATTGGAGGCCTAGTAGATTCCTGCTGGGTCTAACTCCCCTATCAGATAGCTAGAAGGCTCTGATTCAAGTTCAGAGTGACAAATTTTATGTTCTCCCTTGTTCTGATCTCCCTGCCTTTGTTACTAAACTGCAGGCCTCAGACTATATTGAAGGCTGAATGTGAGACTCTTCTCCAAGGTCAGAGCCACACAACTTCTGTTCATGCTCCTTGTCTAGTTCACAGACTCCATCCCCCACTCCTCACTCTAGTTAGTTGACCCTAAATGCAAGTGTCCATTAACTTCTGTTCCTTTTCTAAGTCTTGTATTCAGCTTTGGGCCAAGACTACTCTTTATTGAGAAGCAATCACAAGTTGACCACTTTTTAGGTACAGGTATCCTCTTCACTTCACATTAGATTTTTAACCCAGCTTTAGGGTACCACTGACAAAGCTACTAGGTGATTTCTGTTGCTTCCCTGCATGGCATCAGTCCTGGCACTGATAAATCTGGGAACAAATCATGTCAATACACAGCTAAAACTCTCGGTTCTGTCCCAACACTCTAGTGGGTTTAGTGTGGCACCTTCTTGGCTAGTCACTATTCTTGGTGCCCACAGTACACTGTCTGGTTTTTTATATCAAGCTAGACTGGATAATTTACTGAATTTTACTTGGATTTCTTGATGATAACTTGGTGTATGTCCTTAGCATAGTTGTAAAAGGGAGCTGGGTTATACTACTTTCTATTACTCTGCCATCTTTACTGGTTCCTTGTGAACAATTTGAAATAAATGCTGTTAATTTCTATCTGAGAAAATGCTCAAAATCCCTAATAATAAAAGGAGTTAAATAAAAAAAAACATTATTCACAACCCTCAAAAATACAAGATACTAAAAGTTGGTAAAACTTTTTTTTTTTTTTGCTGGGAGTGGGGAGAAGGTCTGTGGGAAGACAAATAAATTCCAATTCACTGCTCATGAAATTGCAGATTGATTGAATAATTTTGAGAACAGTTTGATACCATGGGAGAAAAGTTACCAAATTGTCCATACTCTTTAGACACCGAAAATCTACTAGTGGAACTGTACCCTAAGGATGTTATTGACAATGAAAAAATGTCTGTACATACAAAAATATTCATGGCCTTATTTTGTTGGAAACAAAAAACGAGACATTAACTACCTGCCCAGTGATTGGGGAAGTAACTGAGCAAATTTTTGTATATGAATACAGTGAGATATTACTGAAATAGCATGGTCCTTTACAGAGAGTGCTGGACTTGGAGCCAGAAACACTTGGGTTTAAATGCTGCCTCTGAAAATTACTAGCTGTGAGACCACGGGCAAATAATTTATCTTACCTGAGTCTCAGTTTCTTCATCCTATAAAATGGGAATACTAATACCTAAGGTACATACCTTAGATGTGATTTTATGAGGCACTATAAAAATGTAAAGTGTTATATATCAGTTAGTATTTGTGTTGTTATTACTACTGAACATAAGAATGAAGTTGAAGAATTCAGAGAATAGCATGAAGTGATGCAGAGGAAATAAAGCTGCAGCAAAAAGACAACATACAGAATGACTACAGTTTTGGAAATAGAGTCCCATTGATAGGCAACAATATTCTGGCCAAGTACAAAGGCCCATGTTAATGACTATTTGGGCATTTCTTGGGAAGCATCTCATGTTGAAAAAAAAAATGAACTGTTTTAGAAATATAAAGTGAGTGAATACATTTCAGATACCTCAGTAAACAATATGAAAAGATAGTTTGAGTGTGATTTAATGATGATTGATAGTGAGTGTAGGGACAGAAGCAACGAGTTAATTGTCTAGGTCCTGATCAAAGTGTGCTAGGTGGTTTAATGATACATCTTAGAAATGTGGTTTCTTCCTCCAAGGCATTTACATTCTTTTAAGGAATTTACATTCAGTTTACATATAATCCCATATATTTTGTTGCATTTGAGGCTGGGACATTCTTTCTCTGTCTGAACATAAGGAGTACTTAATAAATGTTTGTTGTCTATAATATGGTCAGATCAACTATCCAGATAATACAGACTAAAATCATTTTTTCCTTAAATTCATTTTACTTTGCATTTATAGACATAGCCTCTTGCAAACCTATATTATTGAGTTAGTACTTATGTTGTCTTATGACATGTTTACTGATAACTTGAATGTACCAAAGGGTTTGCATTTATGCCTATCTGAACTCATTTGTGCACTTTTTTGATTTCCATAATGTACTTAATTACCTCATGGCATTATTTAGGTGGTTTATTGTTCCCTTAGTACGTAAAGTTTTATTCACTGGGAGAGAATATCCCACCCTTTGCTGAGGAAGGCTGAAGGACCCAGTAGCAGGGGACTCAGATACTCAGTGTATGCTAGAACAGGAATGAGCTTTAGAGGGGGTAGCACTAAATTTTGAGTTAACAAAGATCTATTTCCAGTGATCGTCTGCAGTAGACACAGCTAGTTCACACTTTTCAGTAAATTGATCAGGAGATTAAATAATTAATCAACCAGTAGATTACCCAGACTAGCCTAGCAACTCAATCCACCTAACATTTAATAAATACCTAGTTACATGAGGTATTATGTTGGGTGCTAAGACATAATGAAAAATAGTCTCTGTCTTTGAAAAGCTTTAATGAAGAAATAATAATAATAATAATAATAATAACAATAATGGTTAACATAAAGATTTTAAAGTTTAAAAAATGCCATACATATATTAGTACATTTGGTGTGAACATGTGAACAGATAAGTATTATATGCACAAGCAGCTTTCCAGAAAAATGCTATGGTGAACAGCTTTTATACATAGTATAGTGAACACTCTATTCAGTAACAAATCAGAGCTCACAGTAAATCAAGGTACAGCATTCACAATGTCACAACGTATCACAGATAATAAAAATACAGCATTCACAACAATTTATCACAGAAAATGGCCACCTAGTTTTCACCATAGTGGTCACAAAGTTTTGAACAAAGAACAATCATTTAGTAACTCATTCAATCATCTCAGTCTTTCAATCATCCTTAAGGAGGTTTGCCTCCTTAAGAGTCACCAAGTGTAATAGTCAAAGTTCTCCACTCATGGGACACACCAAGTTACAAATCAATTGCTTATTCAGTCATCATTCTCTATTCAATCATCAGAAAATTCACAAGCCCTCTACCCCTAGGTCACTAGTAAATTACAATTTCTCAGTCAGTACACAGTATCCAAGTAAAGTCTTCTTTCAGCTTGACTCAGGGTGGTCTCTTAGATTCCCTGGTTCCCCTTCCATGGTCCCAGGTCCTGCCTGGATCTGCCAAACTGTCACCTGGGTTTAAAGGCAAGCAGCTCCCAGGTCCTTGTCCACCTCTCCACACACTTCCTTTTCCATGCTGAAGCTCACAGCGTTCAGTCCTAAATCCTTAAATCCTTCCCAGTCTCTATTCCCAGGAAGTCAAGGCTCAACAAAGTCACAAAGAGGTACATACAAAGTACTAGCATCACAGAAATGCTTCCTCAGTCTGACAGCTCTGACTGTCCCTCGGAAATCCTCAGCAGCTCAGGCTGGCCCTTGTACTCAGCAGAAGTTTCAGCAGAAGTTTCAGCAGGTTCCCAGAATCAAAATCACTTCATCCAGGTTCTCCAAATAAAAATCATTCTCTCTAGTATGGGGGGGGGCGGGGCTTTCCTCTTCAGCCTCCCTGTCAGCAACAGCTTCTGCACCCATGAAGCTTGCTCCAAGAAGATCTGTCTGACCCAGCAGAGGCTTCTCCTTATATACACATGGCATTAGCTTTCTGTTTCAGCCATTTTTTGTTTCAATCCTTTCACACCTTTTGGTTTCTTTAACAGGGGCTTGATTACTAAGTTAAATTACTAAGTGCTAAGTACCTGTTAGCTTTGCCAATACAAAGGGATCAAATTACATTACTATTACACTATTGTTCACTATTTTTCAGTATATACAGAAAAATATATGTTGGAGCCAGTTTGTGAAGGATTTTAAATATTAAGCTGAGTAGTTTGTATTTCATCCTAGGGACAGTGGGGAGCCACTGGTGGTCTGGAGTAGTGGAATGATGTGGTCAGACTAATTCTTTATGAGGATTATGTTAGAAGCCACAAAATGGAAAATGATAAGTCTGAAAGCTGGAACTTCAATTAGGAGGCTATTGCAATGTCTGGGTAAGAAGGGATGGGGTTCTGGACTAAGGTGATGGCTATATGGATGGAGAAGAAATGGATTTAAGAGTTATGATGGAAGTAGATTTCGCAAGACTAATTGGATATGGAGGTGAGGGGTCAAAGATGACTGCAAGGTTGCAAACTTGGGTGTCTAGAAGGATGATGGTGTTCTAAACAGAATAAAGGAAGTTTGCAGGAAGGTTGGGTTAAAGGAGAACTATTACTACATCTGCTTCTGGGCCTATTGAATTCAAGGTACCTGTAGGATGTGTAGCTGGAATTGTATAAAGAGGTAGTTGATGATTCAGAAGAGACTAAGGCCAGGAGAGAGACTAATGCTGGAAATATAGATAAGAGAGTCATCTGCATAGAGATGATTTTGAACCTGTGGCAAATGATGTTGTCTACAAAAAATAAGGCAGACAGAAAAGAGAATAGAGCCTAGGACAGAACCTTGGGGTATCCCCACTATTAGCATTTTTGTAATTAGAGCAGGACATTGCAGTGAAAGCTTTAGGACTGCCTAGATGAGGAGAAAATTTCCATCCCTTTATGGTAATGATGAGAGTATCTGGGGAGAACTGTAGTTCACTGGAAGGTTGGTCCTGAAGAAATATAGTTCTACTAACAGAGAACAAGTGTCATGTTGGAGTGAGATTAGCAAAGTCTAATATAACTGGTAATGGTTCCAGTTCTAAATCTTTGAGGGATTTTGGGGATTGGGAAAATGGGTGCTGGAAGGAGGCACTGGATGAGTACTTTTTCCAACATTAGATAATATTACCTGTTTGCTGTTGAAAATTTGTCTATATCCCATCTCAGTCTCTCCCAAACTAACTTGACCCTGGAACCATTTTGGGCTTGAAATATACCAATAGACTATTTAAATATTGGTCTAGGGATACCAAATAATCTTAGAAATAAATTAGGGAAAATTTGAAGTAAAATATAGAAAAATCAAGCTTATTTTTCATGCCCTAAACATTGCTAAACACTGCTAAATATTTTAACGCACAAAATTTCATATTTGATATTTTACAGGAAAATAAATACTGATATTGCCTCACCCCTGTTTGTATCCCATGGAATGCCAAGATTCTATTTAATAGAATTTGGGAAATAATGTTTTTCTTAGAATTTTCATACTAGGAGGGTCGTGTCACCTATTTGCATGTTTTTGCTTAGTTTATTTGAGTTGATTCTATTTTTGAAAATTGCATTTTTTCCTGAAATAGCATTTGTAAGTTTTACTTAATAAAGACTTAGATTAAAGGATGAAAAACAGAACCTTGCTCTGCATGTACAATGAGGAAAATTATACAAAACACCTTCCCTCTCATTTGTACATACGAGAGCTGCTATTGTCAACAGGATTAACTGTTTCTCTTGGGGCATCTCTTTCTAGATGCTTAAGGGGCCTATTCTAGCCTTGATATGATAGAGTAGTTTCTTCTGATACCAAAGGGAGTTACTCTCAGGCATCCAAGGAAGATGAGATTATTCTTGGTTGTTAATTACCCCTTTTTTGTTGACTCCTATGTCATGGGTCTCCTTTTTTTTTCTTTAAGAAAATGTCACTTTGCCGAGGTAAACAATAATACCTTTACAAACAGCTCTGATGTATAATAATGAGGTAGCTGAGACAGAAGTCTAAATAGAATGTCACTCATAAGTTCCAAAGAAACTAGCTATTCCAATCTGCTTATCCATATCCTACCCACCCTTTAAGACTTCCAGCAAACATCATAAAACTTTCCCCAGTAATTCTAGCCAGCATTGATTTTCTCTGGCCTGACTGCCTGTAGCAGTTATTTTCTACATCATATGTTTTGGTATTTGGTAATATTCACTTCAGCACATGTTTACATACCATTTAGAGGTCATAATGTCAAGGACCTATGATTTTATCAGTGGGAGAACTCTATAAGCAGCAGGTTACATCTGGTCTGAAACTTAGATGTCATCACAATTGCTCATGTAATTATTTTTATTTTGTCTTATTTTAACATGACATTTTATTGGTGATATGGAGAAACTATTTTATAAATATCATGTGTAAGGAATGCTGTGTCTGAATTCTGTAGGATTTATGATGAAGGTGCTATCCTTCTCGAGAGAAAGAACTGGTAGAACCTGAATGTGGGTAAAAGATACTTTTTCTTTATTTTCTTTACTTTTCTTGTTTTTTTTTTGTTTATGTTTTCTTTCACAGAATGACTTACATGGAAATGAGTTTTGCATGACTACACATGTATAACCAATGTCAAATTGTTTGCTTTCTCAATGGGGGGCGGGGAAGAGAGGGAGAGAATTTGGAACTCAAAAGTTTTTTATAAAAAGGAATGTTAAAATTATTTATACATGTAATTGGAAAAAATAAAATATTATGTAAGATTTTTAAAAAAGAATCCTGCATCTGAAATCAGAGAAACCAGGTTCAAATCATGATTCTTCCATTTGTTATCTATATAACATTAAACAATTCACTTCCCCTTTCTGTTTTCTTTATCTGTAGACTATGGGAGTTAGATTTAATGACATCTAAAGTCCCTTCTATGGGAAGCTAAATGGTTCAGAGACTCATCTTCCTGAGTTCAAACCTGGCTTCTGACGCTTACCAGCTGTGTGACCTTGGGCAAATCACTTAACCCTGTCTCAGTTTCCACAACTGTAAAAATGAGATGGAAAAGGAAATGGCAAACAACTGCAGTATCTTTGCCAAGAAAACTCCAGTTGGGATCATGAAGAGTCAGATGCTACTGAAAATGATTGAATAACAACAAGGTCCCTTCTAGCTTTAAATTCATAAAGTAAGTTTCATGGAAATTTCTGAGGCTTAGAAACGATAAGTGACATTGATGACCGTAGACTATAAATGCCAGACATAGGATTTGAACCTAGTCTTCTATAGTGGTCCAGAAGTCTTTCCATCTTTCCTCTCATATTAATCATATTATCCTTCAATTATTTGCCATGCAATGGCTTATCCTCCCCATTCTGTAAACTCCGTGAGGAAAAATAATAGCTATATTCATATAACTTTTGTATCTCCTATGATGAAAGGCACATAGTAAATATTAAGTAACTACATAATGGATGTAATTGAATTACAGATGCAAAAAAGGAGAATAACTTGTTTTAGTCAGTCTTGAAATGATCTTTGTTTATTTAATGGAAGGAAAGAAACAAGCATTCACTATGTACCTTATGTGTCGTAGCCACTTAACAGGTATCTCATTTGATCCTTGCAACTACTCTGAAAGGTAGAATAATATTATCTTCATTTTATTTAGGGAGACTAAGGAAGACAGAGGTTAAATGACTTGTCCTGGGTCACAGTAAGTGTCTTTAGACTGAATTGAAATTTAGCACTTACTGACTCTAGACCAGCACTCTCTCTACTGTATTACCTAGTTGCCTTATTTAGAGAAAGGGTTATTATTCATCCTTCCTGAAGAAGACCATTGACATCACAGGGTAATGTCCTAACTTGGGTATGAATTGGATTTAGGTGAGGCAGAATTTCACAAAGTCATCAGCCTCACTATCTCTTCCAGAGTCATCAAAGTCTAGTGGCAAGACAGAAGTCAAGACAACTGGTGATGATGGCGCAGGATACAGTGCCCAGATACAGATACCTTGCTGCCCTTAATATCTGACTAAGCTCTAAGCACTCCTCAGTACCTGCTTCAGCCACCTTTGTGGCCATTGGGATAAATTGTTATCCTCCATCCATTCTACCAGGGGAAGTCTTCCCATGCTTGAAGTAAATATCTCCTGAACTCATTGACAGGTTTGAGGCCTGTTGGTTATCTTCAATCTGGATTAGCCCGTTTGCCAAGAGGATTTTATTGGGCATGGCTGCTCTGCATGCTATAGATTTGTAGAGTCACAGGTGAGAATTGGGAGAGGGCTTAGCAAGACCTTGCACCAAAGGTCCCTGCATACCCCATATACCCCAGAGAAAGTGTAGTTGCCCGAGTCAGAAGTCCTGAGTTTGAGTCTTGAATCCACTAAGAAACAGCCATGTAACTCTGTACAAGTTACTTTATTTCTCTCAGATTTAGTTTCCTCATCTTTAAAATACAGATAAGGATATTTGCCTTATCTAACTGAGTTGTTATGAAGAAAGCATTGGGTATACTTCAAAGTGCTATATAAATATGAACCATTATTATTACTGAAATTTTAATATGAAGCCAATCCTACATGCACTTGGACTTGATTTACAACCATTATAGTTAGGACAATTTGTGCTAAAACAACAAAGGCATAAAACCTAATAACTCTTAAAGTCCATTCCTCTCTCATATAAGTTAAACTCTTGAAAAAAACAGAGTTTGGGGGTCTTAGTTCCCTACAATGATACCATCTAAATTCCCTAGCTAATCAGCATTCTATATAAAATATTTCCATATCAGAAATATATATACATATATACACATACATATATGCATATGTATATATAAGCATATGTGGGATATATGTACATATGTGTATATATGTATTGTCTCCCCCATTATTCTTGAAGATAGGAATTGTTTCATTTTTGGCTTTTTATTCTCAGCTCTTACAGTGACTAGTATGTAAATAAATAACTTGTTCATTGATTGATTATTTGATGCTGTTATATGTTAGCAAGATCTCATCTTGTATCTAATCTTTTTAAAATTCTCTACATTTATATCTTTTAAAAATTAAACTTAAATTCTTTAAATTTGTTTTTAAAAAATTGAACTTAAAATCTTTAGATATCTTCTGGTAAATTCAAAGGATGACAGTCATTTAATCAATAAACATTTATTAAGTACCTCCTGTGGGTCAGAAACTATGCTAAGTACTGGGAGTATAAAGAAAGGCAAAAGAAAATCCCTGTCTTGAAGAGCTCACAGTCTAATGGGGGAATTCAAAGTCTAGTGGGGGACAATGCACTCAGTAATAAAATCACAGGATCAGGGTTGTATAATAATTACAGCAGAAAAGTAATTTTTTTAAACTTTTGACTTATAAGGCTCAGCTTCAGCACCACCTTCTTCTATGTGAAACCTTTGCTGATTCCCCGCTTAGCTGGTGCCTTCCCCCCATTATCATATATTTGGTTTTTACATTTCTTATAGCTGCATGTGCTTGAGTTATGCTGATTGTCACTAGCAATTTTCAAAAAAGGTTTTGTTTGTAGAGACTTAGGAAGAACCAGATGTACCTTTCTGCCAAGAGCCTCCTGCCAGGAGACAATTGAAAGGGAGTTGAGAGTCACCTCTTTTAGGTAAAATAAAAATCATCCTTCCCCAATTCAGAGCAAACTCAGGAGTTTGACATTTTGTCCATGATGTTAGCCCCCTGTAAGTAAGCTCTTTGAGAGTATTCACTGTTTGTTCAGGTTTTCTTCCTTCTGTCCCCATTGTACAGTACATGGCTTTCTTTCCATGTAGTAGCTGCTTCATGAATTGAATTGTTACTCCTTTTCCTGCTGAGGGGAACCATTCAGTGAGTTTAGCTAGTCTTTCGAATGATTTGGAGGAAAGACGAACTGGTATAGCCTTGGAAGAATTGAAGACTGCTGGTGAATGTTGCAGGAGTGTAGGTGGATGGTGAAGGGTATGAAGGTATTTGCCCCCATTGAACCTAGTCTAGATGATGAGGTATGGGCTCTGGGAGCCCCCTCAAGTTCTCCTTGAGGTACAGGCTCTGAGGAGAATCTGGGAACAAGGCCAAAAATTTGGGGATGGTTTGGCTAGGAATGACCCCAGAAAATACCCCCCAAGAACAGCTGCTGTTCCCACTAGTGACCCAGGATGGGATTATCATTTCCGGGAGGACAGAGAAAAGAGAGACCATATGGTACTTTGCCTGTTAGAAGGCCTAAGAACTGCATTTCAAAAGCAAGTAAATTCTCAGAAAGTTAGAGAAATTTCTCAGACAAATCAAGAAACCTCCACCCTTTCCCTAGATAGATTTGTAGAAGCTATTAAAAAGTATACAAATTTAGATCCTGAATCTATAGAAGGGGCAGCAATTCTTTTTTTTTTCTTTTTTTGAGAAGAACAAGATCATTTAGTTTGCTTCCATCAGGATTCAGGCTCAGTTCTTTCTAGTTATATCTCTGGATGGCGCATTTCTCACTTTCTTGAGTCATTCGGGATTAACTTATATCACTGCATTGCTGAAAAGAGTCCAGTCTGTCATAGTTGGTCATCACAGATATGGTATGTCTGTGACTGTATACAAATTTCTTCTGATTCTACTCTTCTCACTCAGCATCAGTTTGTATAAGTCTCTCCAGGTAATTATGAAATCCATCACCTCCTCGTTTCTTATAGCACAATAATATTCCATTACATTCATATACCACAACTTGTTTAGCCATTCCTCAATTGATGGGCACCCCTTTAGTTTCCAATTCTTTGCAACCACAAAAAGGGCTGCTAAAAATATTTTTGTACATATGGGTCTTCCTCCCACTTCTATGATCTCTTTGGGATATAACCCTAGAAGTGGTATTGTTGGGTCAAAGGGTATGAAATTATTTATAATCCTTTGGGTATAATTCCAGATTGCTCTCCAGAATGGTTGGATAAGTTCACAACTCCACCAGCAATGTATTATCGTTCCAATTTGCCCACATCCTCTCCAGCATTTGTCACTTTCTTGTTTTGTCATCTTAGCCAATCTGACTGGAGAGATGTGGTATCTCAGAGTTGTTTTGATTTGCATTTCTCTAATTAATAGTGATTTAGAACATTTCTTCATATGCTTATAGATATCTTTAATTTCTTTCTCTGAAAACTTCCTATTCATATCCTTTGACCATTTCTCAATTGGGGAATGACTTGTATTCATATAGATTTGGCTCAATTCCCTATAAATTTTAGAAATGAGTCCTTTATCAGAGACACAAGTTGTAAAAATTCTTTCCCAATTTCCCACCTCCCTCTTGATCTTGGTTACATTGGCTTTGTTTGTGCAGAAGCTTTTCAATTTAATGTAATCAAAATTATCCATTTTGCATTTTATAATGCTCTCTAATTCTTGTTTGGTCCTAAAGTCTATCCCTCTCCACAGATCTGTCAGGTAAACTATTCCTTGCTTTCCCAAATTGCTTACAGTATCATCCTTTACACCTAGATCATGCACCCATTTGGACTTGATTTTGGTATATGGTGTTAGATAATGATCTATGCCCAGTTTCTGCCATACTGTATTCCAGTTTTCCCAGCAGCTTTTGTCAAATAGTGCATTCTTATCCCCAAAACTGGGGTCTTTGGGCTTATCGAACAATAGATTGCTATATTCATTAGCTTCTGGGTCTCCTGCATCTAATCTATTCCATTGATCCACTACTCTACACCTCTGCCAGTACCAAGCAGTTTTGATGACTGCTGCTGTATAATACAGATTAAGATCTGGCATAGCTAGTCCACCTTCCCTAGCATTTCTTTTCATTAATTCCCTTGATATTCTAGACCGTTTGTTTTTCCAAATAAATTTTGTTATTATTTTGTCTAACTCTACAAAGTAGTTTTTGGTAAATTGATTGGTATGGCACTAAATATATAGTTTAGTTTGGGTAAAATTGTCATTTTTATTATATTAGCTCGACCCAGCCACGAGCAATTGATATTTTTCCAACTATTTAGATCTGATTTTATTTGTGTGAGAAGTGTTTTGTAGTTGTGATCATATAAATTATTCGTTTGTTTTGGCAAGTAGATTCCCAAATATTTTATAATGTCTACAGTGACTTTAAATGGGATTTCTCTTCTGTCATCTTGCTGTTGAGTTTCATTAGAGATGTACAGGAATGCTGAGGATTTATGTGGGTTTATTTTATATCCTGCAACTTTGCCAAATTTATTTATTGAATTTTTACTTGATTCTCTAGGATTCTCTAAGTATATCATCATATCATCTGCAAAGAGTGACAGCTTGGTCACTTCTTTGCCTAATTTGATTCCTTTGATTTCTTTTTCTTCTCTAATTGCTACTGCTAACGTTTCAAGTACCAGATTGAATAAGAGGGGTGATAATGGACACCCTTGTTTCACTCCTGATCTTATTGGAAAGGCTTCTAGTTTATCCCCATTGCATATAATACTTGCTGATGGTTTTAGATAGATACTAGCAACTATTTTAAGGAAGGCTCCATTTATTCCTATACTTTCTAGTGTTTTTAATAGGAATGGATGTTGTACTTTGTCAAAAGCCTTTTCTGCATCTATTGAGATGATCATGTGGTTTCTCCTAGTTTTATTGTTGATGTGCTCAATTATACTGATGGTTTTCCTAATACTAAACCATCCTTGCATTCCTGGAATGAATCCTACCTGATCAGAGTGTTTTATTTTTGTGATAAGTTGTTGGAGTCTTTTGGCTAATATTTTATTTAGAATTTTTGCGTCTAAATTCATGAGGGAAATTGGTCTATAATTTTCTTTCTCTGTTTTATCTCTTCCTGATTTAGGAATCAGTACCATATTTGTGTCATAGAAAGAGTTTGGTAAGACTCCTTCTTCACTAATTTTCCCAAATAGTTTGTAAAGTATTGGAATCAATTGTTCTTTAAATGTTTGATAGAATTCACTAGTGAACCCATCTGGCCCTGGAGATTTTTTCCTAGGGAGTTCATTGATGGCTTGTTTGTTTTCTTTTTCTGAGATGG